>OZ005653.1:181134012-181306512 GCA_963930645.1 Salticus scenicus | reverse complement strand
AAAATTAAAAATTAAAAGAAAAAATAAAAAAATAAAAAATAAAAAAAACATATATATATATACACATATTTAAACGTTTTAACTATATAAAGTGTTTTAAAATGTCTCAGTGTGCTTTCAATGTGCTATGTTAATTTTTTTTTTAAATTTTTAAGAATGTTTTATAAAATTACCAAATAGCGGAAACCAATGTAAACTAGCATTTAATGTTATAAAATATTTAAAAAAAAAATTGATTAGAATTATTAATTTAAAATTCATTTTATCTTTAGAGAAATTCTTCATTCACTTTGAAAAATATTTACTTAACAGTAAATTAAGAAATTTTATATCGAAAAGTAACTCAGCGTAGTATGCACAAAATAAATTTATTATGTAAGTATAGACCCATTTTTAAAATTTACAAAAAAGTTATTGTTATAGCTGTATGTTTGTCATAATAATCACGACTGAATTTTTGCTAATTTTTAAATTGATATTCAAATGTTAAATTACTAGAGGTAGTTCAAAAGAAAAAAAAAAAAAAAAAGCTCTACACGGTCAGCAGTTAAGTAAACCAGATTTTTAAAAATCCCTTTTTACGTTCACGTTAGGTTTTTGTAATATTTTGGCTATGGATGGATCTTTGTGCAGATAATTATCTAATTCGTTTTTGATAAATGCAATAAGAAAACTACCTATAGTGGGGCCTTCAGACCCCATCTGTTGTAAAAAAAACCTTTATTTTGTCTTTCGCAGTTGAGATATAATATTGTATTCATTCATTTTTAAGTATCCGAAAGAACAGGTTTCACCCTGAATCATTCTTAAAAAAAAAAAAAAAAAAAAAAAAAAAAAAAAATGTAAACAGAGTGATTCGTTTCCGAAATTCATCGTTATAAAAATATATCTCCACAGATAGAATTTTTAGGACTATATACTTATATAACAGAGAAAGGCAATTTGGAAAAAATGTATATCGATTTTAAATTCCAAAAATCCCTTTATTCGTGATTGTCACAAAAATTGTTAGAAGCATTTCCAAGAAAATCAAATTTCATCCATGTTTTGCTCGGGAAGAACGCGGATTACGAGTGAATGCTCTTTGGAAATGAGGATAATTTAGGTAGAATTGTCATATCAAATCCCTTAGCCTTATGTATTTGTCAAAATCGTTGTGAACTTTTCAAGAAGACCTATTTTCTGCTATATTTGCCCCGGGCGGGGCGGTTATTAGCAGTGATGGTAATATTTTGTGAAGGTGAGGGTAATTCAGATCGAATCGTCATATAAAAATATTCCAGAAGCTTAAATTTTTATCAAAATCCCTTGAACTGTTTCCAGAAAAGCAACATTCTGTTATACAGGGTAAGCCAAAAGGAATATAGCGATTACAAACGGCTATAACTATTTAATGAAAAAGAATTTATCGATAAGATTAACACAGAATGTAGACGGAACTTCAAAATTTTATATACATACGTCATAGATGTTCTATGTGGCTTCCCTTGGTCACACGGATAACATCTAGGCAGCAGTCCATTTCACGCCATACATTTTGAAGCATTTGTTCAGTCACCGACGCAAGCGCATTACAAATGCGTACTTTGAGTTCTTCAATTGTATTGGGCATGGGAAGCACATACACCCTGTCTTTCACATAAATCCATAGATAAAAATCGCAGGGTCTCAAAGTACGCTTGCGTCGGTGACTGCAGACATGCTCCAGAATGTGTGGCGTGAAATGGACAACCGTCTAGATGTTGTCCGTGTGACCAAGGGAAGTCACAAACAGCATCTATGACGCATGTATACAAAATTTTGGAGTTCCGTCTGCATTCTGTGTTAATCTTATCGATAAATTCTTTTCCGTTAAATAGTTATAGCCGTTTGTAATCGCTATATTCATTTTGACTTACCCTGTATTTTGTTCTGGGCGGAATACAGGTTACGCCAATTTTCCGCAAAATAAGGATAACTGAAATAGTTTGTTATCGATTATTTAACATAATTTTTTGGGAAAATTATTCATGAAACCTAGGATGAACACATACACACATACACAAGAGAGTAATATGTTTCAAAATAGAGAGGACACAACATATGATAAAATATTAATTGCGCTCAAAATTTTATATTGCAAAAAAGTGTAGAAGAAGACTTTTTTATGTATACAAACATATGGTAAATATAATATATATTAAGATTAATATTCATTTTAATAAAAATAAGCAATTTTTCTGTTTTACATGTGTATCACTATTTTCAGAATTAATATACTAAAATAATACTTTCCGTAAAACGAATTCTTTAAAAAGTAATGGTTTATTTCCTCATACTGCATAATATATTTTGCTTACCTACTGCATACCTTTATTATACATTAATAACGTCAAATTGAAAACATGGGATTAAAAGATTTTTCTGGAAAGTCATGTAGTTGAATATTGAAAAATAAATATATTATTTTCAATGGATGAAACAAAAATTGTTCTTTTATTCTATAAACTAGATGTAAAATTTCTTCTGTAACATTTAATAAAATTAGAGTATTGTAGTATGTAATGTTTACAGTTTTAAGAGAAGTTATTTTTGGGAAACATCTGTATGCTACATAAAATGTGTGTTTAAGTTAAGTGCATTTAGACGCCGTTCTTTATTTAAATATGACAGGATTCTGAATAATATAAATTGAGTAATATTAAACTCCTGAAATATGTTTTGATTAAAAGGATTGTTCGAATGTTTATATGTGTAATCCCATTAAAACATTTTCTGGGATATTAAAAGATGCACTCAATACATACATAAAGGACTACGTTCGAAAATACATTAATGTCGGGGAGAATTTATAAAGAAATTTAATCATAAATATGAAAATGAAACATACTGTTGTTCAATATATTGTAACAATTTATTGTAATAAAGCATATATAGAAATATATTAAATATTGCTTTCCAGAAATAACTATTCATATGAACAGGTTTTAAATATCACATGTGAAAAATTTACGGATTTATTTTAATTGAAGGTTTTAGTCGTAAATACAGGACAACATATTTTTATCGTAAATGTGGGATTTTAGATTATTAATGAAACTAATAAAGCATTCTAATTTAACCTCTACCATCTAAGCTAGCACTACTATACAGCCGAAAATGTTTCGAATTACTTACACAGTTTTCTTTTTAAAATAAAATGTCGAATGGTTAATTATATTTTACATAAAATATATAAAAACAATTTAATGGAAGATACCATAATATTTTTTCTGGTATATCTTAAATCTTATCTGGTATATCTGAAGAGTTGTTTTCCATAAGTTGTTTTCCATATATATATATAAGTTTTCTTTCTAGAAGTAATTAAAAATGTGTCAACATTATTATTATATTTTTTTATGAAATTTGTAATTTAGAGAAATTGAATTATGCTTTCTCTTGAATTCATTTGTAAACTATTTTTACTTCCATTACCCGTCTACCGTAAATAATGGAAGTATTACAATCTATCAAAAATTTCGATAGCTAGTTTCCATCTGATTTACATGTTTTAATGTCCTGATTTGTTTATCCTGAGCCAAAAAATGTAGTTTTTGGCATTCGGCCATAGTGTGCTTATGTATGGAGAATTTTCTGACTATCACATCTCCAGAAGTAATAAAAATAAAATGAAGAAATTTTAGAATTAAGATAAATCTAGTGTATCGATACCTTTTCTAACGTTTGGTGAAAATTGGAAAACCGCATGGCACAGTAGGTCCGTATCTCAAAAACGGCTGTATCGATTTTCTGCAAAGTTTCTGTATAAATACCCTATTAGATATCTTTTCGTATGTATTAACTTATTAATTCAGGGAAAAATTGATAGGCATCCTGTATAAATAGGTCAATTTTTGGTGTCTCATGGTTGTTCCTTTAAAAATGACTATGCGGATTTTTTTTTTAACTCGTCATATTAACTCACATTTAGATATCATTTCTTTTGCAATTATTAATTTCCGGTGAGTAGATGAATTTGCCAAGTTTTGGTGAAAATCGGGCTTGGGACCAAAAATCAGTATCAAAAAATGGCTCTAACTATTTTCTTCAAATTCGCTAAATAAACCCTTTTTAGATGTCCTAGCATATATTAATTGATTATTGTAAGAAAACTGATAGGCCTTCTGATTAAATAGGTCAATTATAGATCTCGGAAATGTGCGTATTTCAAAAAACGGCTCTAACAACATTTTTTTTAAAAACTGGTTAAGTAAACTCTCTTTTACATGTCTTCACGAAGTATGAATCAGTTTGCTCTGGTAGGAAAAATTTTTATGTGTCTAATTTGTTAAATCAGTTTTATATTTCTGGAGTTAGTTATGGAAATTGTGTGGTTTTTGCACACCAAATTTTTCTGTATCTCTTTCTGATGATGTGTTTATCGATAAAAGTCTACCAAATTATTTGTCTTATCTTGTAAAACTGTTAAACATTTAAATATAATTTATGTATTTAATTATAATTATTTACTATCATTCAAAATGTGATTAAAGTTAATTGTAAAAGGTTTGATTGTTTTGTTAAAATTAAGTAATTTAATTTAAATTATTGTATCTGGATTGTTGCCATTTTCCCATTATTCTTTCAGTTCAATATACTGCGTTTTGCATATTTTGCACGAAAGTTCTTTACAAGTAATTTGGTATAAACTAAGTTTATGAAACATTAAGCGAAGTAATTACAAAAGATAAAATGAGAAATTAGTAAAAAAAAAAAAAAAGTCTAAAAGTACATAATAGAAGACTGACGTGATGAAAAATGTAATATGCATATACTGTGCAAAGAAAGAAAATGTTCCTATTCAGTTTTTTTTTTTTTTTCACTGAAAGCAAGTCATTTGTCTTTAAAAGAATCTCATTAGTCAGCATTTTTAAAATTCTGAAAACATAGTTTCATCTCTGCCTTGAAAAGTTACTATTGTTCTTTTACTTTTTGATTTAAAAATTTGTCTAAAATTAACATAAGCTACTTTTGTATAGTTCAAGTTTAATTTTCCATTTATTTAATTTAAAAAATTGTGATTTTTTTTTTTTTTTCAAATAGAAAGAAAAATTTATAGCCAGATGATTAATTACATTTCTAATTATTTAATTGTGGGTGAAAAAATTATAAATAGAAAATAGAAAAATGCTCATAAAATTAGAAAAAAAAAAAAAAGAGATGCTTTTTAAAGACATTGTTTTTTAAATGTGCTTTCTATGTCACATTATTGCATTTCTTTATAGAATTGGATATATAAATCAACATAAATTGTGTATCATGATTTTTTTGTTTTTTGTTTTTTAATCATTTTAATACAGTTTTTATTCTTATCAGTGTTATTAGTTTCCGAATTGTAAATTTCTCTTAATAGATTAGATGACAACCTTCATGAATACAATAACAACTACAACAAAGTAATTATAGCAGTGTTTCCCTAATGACGAAAACAAAACTTTTATAAGAACGTTTTATAACGATAGACACGATAAATATTTGAGGCAATTACAACCCGTAGATGCTGATATTTATTTACAACGACTATAATTGAAAGTACGGATCAACTGTGTCACTTTACGCTGAATTATACACAAATATTTTGCTTCATTTATTGAAAGGTTGTAGAAATATAAAAATTTTGTTCAATTCCATACATTAGTTCAGGATTTTGTATTTTGCCGAAAATTTTACACAACTCACAGGTAGAAGTACAAATTTAATCGACAAATAGACTTCGTTTTAACCCTTTGAAAGGCAAGGTCATTTAATATGTGAGTGGTCATTTCGCACTCATGTAATATTGGAAGTCACCAACATTTACGAACAAATTTAAAAGAAAAGACATAAATGTTTTTCTCTACTAAATTATAATAGTAAAATTTTGTTGATTGATTCCGAGGTGAATTTTTACAGTTAAAAGGCCTCTCCACTTATCGTCCCCAAAAGCCAGAGTCAATGTTATTCTATGGAGAATTTCGCCCCATTATAACTTATTAACTAATACATATTTTTAAATTTCGTTTTCACATTCAGAAACTTTACAACTATTAAACAATTTATCGGTATCTAAAAATTACTTTTTAAAAATTTAAATATTTTATTTTGAGGTTGTAAAATGCGAATTTTCTCAATGTGAATGTTGTTCTTTTTTGAGCCTAAAAAAAAATATTAAAAAAAAACAAACAAACAAACAAAAAAACAATTTTTAGAAAACGATAAATAATTTAATAGTTGTGAATTTTCAAAAAGTGAAAACGGAATTTAAAAATATATATTAGTTAATGACTTATAATGAGGCAAAATTTTGAATGCAATAACATTGGCTTCGGCTTTCGGAGACGATAGGTAGAGAGTCCCCTTAATAATTAATAATAGCTTCCTTACGGTGAAGTCTCTGCGTGTTAAATTGTAAAAAAAAAAAATAGTCAGATGATATGCATAGATCAGAAAACATGCGAATTCACCAAAAATCGAATGTCACAAGACATGTATTTTCCGATATAGAGTTTTTCTTTTTTTTTTTTTTTTTTTAACCCATATTTCACCATCGTTCTAAAAATACGACACCATGCATGAGTGGTATTTATATAAATGCTTTTGAATATTTTAATTCAAATTAAGGGCGATATATTATTGAAAAGTCCAATAAATACACATTTGTCTTTATCGTTAGTTTAAATTAACGTTTAATACATATTTTTTAATTTTTAAAATGACGATTTTTGAAGAATTATTCATTACATTTTCAACAAATTATTATTAAAAAAGTTTTACATTCAAGAATAACGGACAGATAAATTTATTGAGGTAATATTCTACACTTTTGTACTGGCAAAACAATTATATTTATATATATATATATATATATATATATATATATATATATAGATGGTCTGTTTTCCTTATATTTCCGACTATCCTATTTTTAGGACAGCCTGTACCGAGCTAATGAAAAGTTTGTACGTTTTTTGATTTTATGTGTATACATATGCTTAAAGAAACATACATTTAAGATTTTATAAAGAAAAAAACATATTTTTTCAATGCTTGGTACGTTATAGGTTAAAAATATAGAATAAAGTTAAAATAAAAAATAGAAATTGGCTTTCATACCTATTGCACAATTTAATTTTAAAGTTGGTATAACATATTATGCAAATTTTAAGAGGCATATTTACTTACTTTGGCATGTGTCATCAGCAGTCTCAAATATTTTAATGTTCTTTACAACTCAATTATAAGGTAAAAATCCAAAAAACACGTTTATTTTTAGAATATCATTTTAATTTAAGTATTTGATAAACTACATTTTTCAGAACTTGGTAAACAATAAAAACGAATAGCTTCGACATCCTCCTGTTAGGGGAACCGAAGAGTAATGTCGTTTTAGCGCATGTCGATATTCGGTTGTCATTTATCTGATGATTGTGTGTTTGAACTTGTGCTAAAGATATTTCAGGGTTAGAATGACTTGTTTAATCAAAAAATATTAAAGATTCTTATTATTTATTTATTTATTTATTTATTTATTTTTATTTCAATTTATAATGAAATAGCCAGCCAAATAAAATAAGAGTTACATATCCGGCATTGTACGCTTTTTTAGATTAGACAGAGTAATTACACAACAGTTGCTATAAAAATCATTTGCGATGTTTCTTCAAGTGCATTAAAACTTTGAAAATGCTGAAGGCGGTTTTTTAAGTTAAAATTCGGTAATTTTGATTTTTCTTACTCGCATCGATCAGGAAGACAAACAACTTTAGACAGTGACATGTTGAGGGCTGAAAGGGAAGCAAATCCATGTCAAACCAATCGAGAAATTGTCAAACACTTTTGTCCAATCTTAGTCTACCAATCCAAGAACATTTGCAGGAAATTAGTCATATAAGCAGAGCAAGTGTTTGGGTCTTGCATAACATGTACAAGGTAAGGCTCCTATATATACGAGCTGGCGCATCAGGTATTTTGTTGCCTTAGGGTTGCCACTTGTACCCAGCGCG
Source organism: Salticus scenicus (assembly GCA_963930645.1). NCBI lineage: Eukaryota > Metazoa > Arthropoda > Arachnida > Araneae > Salticidae > Salticus > Salticus scenicus. The sequence continues at coordinate 181,298,509 of OZ005653.1, read as the reverse complement.
TTTCACTGATAAACGAACGTCAAACATTTTTTTTTTTTTTTTTTTCGTTTTACGTTACTTTAGAGTAACTTGTTTTATTATATTTCCTAATTTTAGCTAAGTAAACTATGATATGGAAGTTTGTTTAGCGATAAACTACTATAATCTTTCAAGAAGTGAATATAAAGTGTTCACAGACCTTCTATTACTGTGTATTTGAGTTTTGGCGACATTTTGTAAAAGAAACAGTAACCGCCCTAACAACACATCTTACCCCAGTACATCCATAGGATATCCTCAGAATAAAATGACATCCTAATAATGTACTGTGAAAAAAATGTGTTTTTAGAAATGTTATTCTTGCTTATTGCCCTTATCTTGACCAGATTAGCTTCAGATCAAGATTTCTTAAAATTATTATGGAAGCGATAAGGACGCCAAGCGGGAATGCTGTCCTCTACGGTGGCAAAAAAATGGCGGTGATGCGCTGGCCTATTATTTTATTTAGGGGCTCTAGTACAAAGGAAACAAAGATAACCGATCGAGCACATGGAGTTTATTGCTTCAGCGGCCCAATACAGAAGTGTTTTTTGATTACTGAATCACTGGAGATTAAAAATGGTCCTATATGATGGTCCAGAATGAAAAAGGCAGTGGCTTTCTTCAAATGATTCGCCACAAAGTACAGCTAAAGGAAGTTTACACCACAGACAGAAGCTTTGGTCGTATTTGGTGCAGTTTCACGTGGTAGTTCATTTTTAAGTGTTGAAATCTGACAAACTGGGAATAGAGACCTATGTTATTAACAATTGGATCCAGTAAATTTATTTTTAATTGAACAGTGCCTAGCGATAGTTAATAGATAAGGTGTTATTCTGCAAAACGATAATGCAAAACCGCACTGTGCCAGACGAATTAAAAAAAAATAATAATAAATAAATATATATTAATGAATTAGAGTGCGGAAGGTATTGTCTCACCTACCATACTCGCCCGATATGGACCATCGGATTTCTATTCGTTTTGGCCGCTAAAATATTTTCTAAGTGGAAAAATTTTTGAATATTTGGTAGATGTCTAAAATGCAATCTCCAGGTATTTTGGTTAAAAAAAAAAAAAAAAAAAAAAAAAAAAAAAAAAATCATTTTCATCGATCTGGCACATCTTGCACACTAGATGATTAAAGGTTGTTGACAGTGAGGTTGATTACATAATTGATTAAAAATAAAAACTTACTGTAAAATCATCTGTTTGAATTTATTGTAAAAAAAAATCCGGTCCCTCTAGTACTTAAAATGATAATAATGACAATATAGACTTTTCTAATATACCTTCTTCAGCATGCATTAAGAATAAATAAAAAAAATCCCTTTTCGGCAAGCTTAAAGGCAAAGGTAGATTCCTTTACGTTAATGTTACAACAATTGTAAAGAAATTTTACATATGCATTAATACCTATCCAATGGCTTTGTTCCCACACATTGCATTATTTACGTCGCTATTCTGTTTTCAAGAAATTTAATTTTCAACTACAAAAGGGTTTTATTCATTCTACTTAAAATTTTAGGCTAAATTTATTGGTTTGTAAATGTTTCAATTTTTTAAAATTCAAGCTCATTATCATTCAACAAATAAAAGCCTTAAAGATATACAATCCCAGCAATGGTGAATCCCGGAGGGGGCTATTGGGCTACACCCCCCCCCCCCAAGCTTAATCAAAATTATAATTTTTATTTAAAATCCATATAACTGTTGTTCAATACCTTTCTTTTAAAAGAAAAAGTAATAGAAACGTGAAAATGCACTTGTGATCTTACTAGTTCTGGTAGGCCTGGCGTTGCTATGGTCAAGTCAAATACAGATAAGTGGTAGCGGTTTTTGTATAGTTATTTCATTGTAATTTTTATTGAATTATTGAAAGTTTTGTATTGTGTTTTTGTGATTCTTATTGTCAGATGAGTAAAAATTGTAAAGTGAAACTTTTTTGGTTCACATAAGCTGGAACATTAACATTAGTTAACATTTGACCATTTGGCACTGCTGAATTTCAATGTCAATTGTTATGAATTTAGAAATTTGTATGATTTGGCGAGATTTTGGTGAAAAACTTGCGACTTAGCAATGAAATTTGTGATTTGGCTGCAAAAGTTGATAGTTGACGACGAAATTTTTGACTTGGCGACAAAATTTGGCGAGCTTGGGGATGGACCCTACTAAAAATAATCCGAAGATATTCTTGAGAAAATAGTATTTTCTTAAGACTTTCTTTAAATATTTTTACATATTTTGAAGATTTTTTTTTTTTTCTATAAAATATCTTCAGAAATTTTGAAGACATTATAAAGAAAATTTGTAAACTTTCTTAAGAATGGGCCAAATAACTTAAGATATTCTATAGATTTTCTCTAAAAATATCTGCAGAATATCTTGAGATTATTTTTAGTGGGGGAGAAAGGCAGCTTTGACGTCATTATATTTTCTTTCCACGCGAAAACCTCATATCTCTTCACAGACCAATATCTTGTTTCGACAAGATAAAAAGTCAAAGGAAGCTGTGACGTATTACTTTCAATCGTAAATTTTAAATTCTTGCCTAAACTGATTTTCTAAACTATTCACCACAAACGATATTTGTATTAAGATTGGCGTATTATTTTAATTTTATATTTTTAAATTATTAATTACAGCGTTTAACAAGGTTTTTAATTAACACACTTTTATTAACTTGATATGATGCAATTATTAATATATGTAACGGAATTTTGCAATTCAATTTTCGGCAACTTCTTGTCGTCCAAAGGACCAGAAATTTTGCACACGACTTCATAATCAGTGACAATACTAGATACAAGTGTTTCCAGGCACTTTTCCCATCAGGGGCAGGTTCCAAGAGCAAACAAAAAATCTATACTTATACAAAACTATCGTATATGACACAGGATTTGGATGTATTTGTTTTATGTCGAGTGGCAACAATTAATTTTTTTTAAATAAAGATCTAAAAGTATGTAATAGTTTTCTAAAACCTTTATTAGTTCATTTTTCAATAAAAGAGTGTTCTTTATTTTTCTTAAATGGTATAGTTTTATTTATCAAAATAAGGGAATTCGAGTAATGAAATATTTAAATTTAAATTTTCATGAAAATAAACTTCAACGGAAAATTCATTAAAATCGTCCCTAGTTCATTTGTTAAAGGGATATCTAAATGTCCCCAAATTTATTACCTTTTCTACCATGCCAGTTTAATTCGTTTAGCATCGATTTACAATTTTTTTTTTTTAAACGATGAAATTTATCTTTTACATTATAACATCTATGTCATAAAGCTAAGTCTAAATCTGCTTAGCGCTAAGATATGTTGATTTTATTTAATTATTTTTTTATTAACTTTTATTTTATTTGTTTAAAATCACGGATAAAATTTTATTTCATTTTTCTCAGCACATTGTTGTAATTGTGACGTCATATTTTCTGTGAAATTAAACTTTTTTTCTTTTTTTTTTTTTTTTTTTAATCAGATTATTATATTGTTTAAAAACATGATTAAAATTTTATTATATTTTCAGTGATCTGTTTTATTATCATTTGCACGTGACATAAGCATCAGATTATAAATTTTTGCAATGAAAGCTATAGAAACTGTCGGCTTCATCACAAGAAAAATCACTTTTTAACTTGTAACTTTTAAGCAATTGAAGTTATTGAAAAAGTTTAAATACAAAAGTTGTTCTTTAGAGTAAGGCGGTAATTCGCCTGATTTGAAGTACTTTCCTATTTTCAATATTAAAGAAATTATGGGCAAATGAAAATTTCCACCTCCCACCATTTCCACCCCCTTCGAGCTGGATACCCCATCTACGAACTCGACCGAGATTTTTACTGTCCTGACAACATATCCCGAGCTGGTTAAATTTAAATAAAAATTACTCCAGTTATCGTGTTCACAACTTAGCATGAGAAAAAGCGTTATACATATATATATATATATATATATACCTATATATATATATATATATATAAACTTTTGAACGAGGGTGGTTTTGAGTTCTAGGGGTCATGATCGGTGAAGATATGAAGAAATTTTCCAGAAGTCGTGTCATGAGAACCATTGCAATAGGTAGATCTCCTATAAGGAATCTACCTAAAAAATATATATATATAAAGAAATGAAGATGGAGGACATTATAACGGATTCTTGACATTTTTACAAGCATAACTATAAGCATTATCATTAGAATTTCTTATTGAATTTGAATGACTATATCTGTGATAATCATCTTTTTATTTATCTTTCATAATCATTTTTTCTCCCCGTCAAAGATAAATGTTTGGAGACATTGCAGCAGAAGAGGAACTATGAAAGAAAACAGGAGAGATATTCTTTTAGTAATGTAAGTGGTTCCTCACGAAACCACAAGTTACTGCTGTGTGAAGAAATCTGTATATAATGCTAGATTAATCATAACTTTGAAATGATGCATCATGTTTCAGTAACATTAGGGGTTGGTTAGTTGGTTGATAGGGTTTTACGTCACACTAGTGCTGCGCAGTGTAACATTAGGGGAAAAAGGAGGCTTGTATGGATTAGTTATATATATACATATATATTTCATAAAAATGCTATTTTTATGAGAAGAAAACTATTTATTATTATATTTTAGGAAATAAATTGCCTTTATAAATTAAAATGAGAGACTGATGATATCGTGTTAACACTTATACAATTTCTATGTTCAATTTCTCTTTTCACACTAAAGAACTGTTGAAGAAAGTGGAATTTTTTTTTCAGAGAAATTACAACGTGCGTTTTGTAGATGTGCACTGCTTTTATATGTATATAATGGTCTGTATTTGAAGCCTCTTGATTATCAATGAATGAGGCAATAAATGCAAATATGAGTTGCACCTTTTTTGCTAATTAAAGATATTAAATTTAAAGACAACAATAGAAAGGAAACAGAACAAAAATAACATTTTATGCATTCATGTTAAAAGACAAAAGTTAGATAAGGAAAGTACACAATCTACCAATAGGTATTTGGACACTTTCTAATTTGGACATTTTATCAAATATCTAGAAAATGTCTTGAGGAATTATCTTGAAACTTTAGGAGTGTAAAGAACATGTTATACCTCACATATTTCAGCAAAAGGTTTTTTCCTGAAGGGGAAAAGGGGACCAATAAAAAAATTAAACAAAATGTTTTAGATCATTCTGTAAAAAGAAAAGTTTGAAAGGCACTCAGGCAATAGAATGTTATTATGAATATTCGACTAATTATCTGTATAAATTTTTATGAGGCTACCCCATATATTCATGGAGATATAACGGTTTCTTTAAAAAGTTGTCATTTTTTTTTATTATAACACATAGGGTATTAGACCCAGTGCAAAACCATTTTTAGGAAACTTGTCATACTATATCGGACACAGCATACCGCAATCAGAATGCAAAAATGTTAAATATCTTATAAAATATAAGTATTTTCACTGAATAATTTTTAAATACGCATGCGCAAGCTTAAAAAAAAATCATTTGCATAATTTAATGGACAAACGTATCGAGCTACTTATATGAAAACAACAAACAAATATCCTGTAAATTCAAAAAGTGCGGAGTTATAGAATGAACAAGATTTCAGTTCCTGTTCAAAAAAAAAAAAGAAAAAAAAAAAAGATGATAGGGGCTTTTATCAATATTTATTTACAGTCAGCAAACACTGTAACGTTTGGGCACTGATTGAATCAAAATAAAAATCTGAGTATCCCTTATAGTTTAGTTTTTATTTTGAGAGGATCTGAAATTCTGTTCATTCTATCTCTCATAACTTTTAGAATTTACACGATATTTGCTTGGGGCTTTCTTATGAGTAGTTCAATACTTTTAGCTATTACATTATGCAAATAGGCAAATGGAATTTTTTAAAAGCTTGCGCACGCTTAGTTAAATTTATTTAATAAAAATTCTAATATTTCGTGAGATACTTAACATTTCTACATTCTGAATGCAGTATACTGTATCTAATGTAGTATGCCAAATTTCTTAAAAATGGCTTTGCACTCTCCGTGTTATAATTAGAAAATTGGCAATTTTTTAAAAAAAATTTTAAAGAAATTGTTATACCTCCTTCAATATATGTGGTAGCCTCATAAAAAATTATACAAATAATTAGAAAATCCTCATAATCGCCTGCTACAGCCAAAACGCATTTAAAGCATTACTTTTGACAGGGTGATCCAAAACATTTTGACATTTGTTTAAGTTTTTACTTTTCCCTTCTTTCTCTTCATGGTAAAACTTTTGCTTAAATATATGAGGTATAAGATGTTCTTTATACTCGCAAAGTTTCAGGATGATTCCTAAGGAATTTTTCTGGATATTTGAAAAAAGATCTTAATTACGAATGTATCCAAATACTTATTGGTAAATATTATATAAGTATTTTTAGTAAGAAATATGCTATTTTTACATTTTTATGTGGTAAAAGTTTCATTTGATGGCATGATATTTGAAATATTTAAAAATTATTATTTTTTAATTAATGTATATGTATACCTTTTATATGCAACTTACGTTAAAAAACATATTTTGCATCTTTCATTTAGGTATAACCTTCAAAGCTTTTGCTTAAATGATCTGTTTGAATTTTGTTTCTAGAGTAAATAGAGCCTAAATTTTGACGTTTAAAAAAAAACAAGACAGCACAAAAAAGAAATTATTTTTAAGCAAATCTTACGGCAAAACAAGATATCTCATACATGATATCTCATAATTATAAAATTTAGCATATATGTTAACCGTCTTTTTAACCAAAATTTGAACTACTTTTATATTAAACTTTGTTCGTTTTCTGAATGTTGAAAAGTTAAAATGTGGCGAAATTTTTCAAAAATTTTTCAATACAATTTTTTTTATAGCACATACCTCCTAAGCTATTATACACAAAGATATAATAGTAGTTCAAATCCTAAAACATATTTTTCTGAGTAAAATACTTTCCGAATTTTTTTGAGAATATTATTTTTTATTATTTTGTATTTTGCGTAACTGTCTTTTTTTCGGCAAATCATACGTGATTTTACTAATTTTGTTTCGAGCTTTTTCATGTATTGTAAAAATTTTAAAAAAAGTGCAGAAAATCAAAAGAATGAAACTTTAAAAAATGTAAGTCTATAAAAAAAATAACCTCTAAGGATGTTTGTATACCTTAATGCCTCACATGTATAAGCTAATATAATAAAACCATGTTTATACAATACAGTAAATATATAGTTTATTAACTTTTCTGTTAAAAAAAAGAAAAGAAAAGAAAATTACAATATCCTGTCGTTCTATCATTATTGCTTATTTGCAGAGAATCACCCATATATATCAAGCCAAAACTGGGGGATAAAAGAACTGTTGTAACAGTCAACATTTCGAAATTTGTTAAGTGCGTTCTATTGCAATTTTACATATTATAACAATTTTCTTCTTTTTTGATTACAGTTTAAAAGATAACAACATAAGGCAAAATTCATTAGAGTACCATATTATTAAATAACTACAAATTATATTTTTAACAGGTCTACAGTGTCTGCATTAAGTAAGTACATAAAACTACATACTTAAAGACATAATGTTTTTGCTGAACTTGTGACACATGGATAGGATGTTTTCTTATCCACAGGGGGGACATCGCTACAAATCCTCGACGTGGAATTGTAAGGTAAGGCCCAGCAAGTAAATGAAGCCCATAGGAAAAATTGCTGAAGTCTGCGTAACGAATTCGGTTCTATAAATTGCTCAGAGGGGAGAGCCAAAATAACAATCTTATAGACACACATACACACACATATATATATATATATAACTTGGACTCAGTTTGCTCTTGAAAATCAGAAAAGTTTGTTTTTATAAAGCAATGATCTCAAAAAACGCAATGACTTTTTTTTTTTTTTTTACTTGGTTTATTAAAGACTTGATTTGATAATTATCACTGCAGATTTATACGAATACGTGACACGAAGTATGATTTTGAGAGAAGCAAATCTCCAACAATGATGACAAATGCTAATTTATTTATGTACGATAGTTTTAAAAGTATTTTATTTAGTGCATGGTAGCCTGCTGATGATAAAATATTCATATTGTACAGATTTTCTTCAAAAATTTAAATAAGTTGAATATTTCTAAACAAAAAGAACTGTATTTATGAATATTGTTTATTATATTATAATTTATTATATGTATATTATATATTTATAATTAGGAAATAATCTAAACTAATCCTATACTAACCCTTTTTAATAGTTATATGTTTATACTTACAAAAATGTATTCACCAAATAAATGCGAAAATTAATAGTGGTATGCGCTTCTATATTGCATAAAAATTGAATTAAATTTGTTATATACTCTTTGCATTTCATTTAAGAAATGATTTTAACTCAACCTAATATTATTACTATTCAGACATAACGTTTGATATCACTGTTCTTTTCCTATCAAGAAGATAAATGTTTTTTGTGTTTCTAGGATTTGTTAAAATTTGAAATGAAATGCAGCATAAGTGCAGCTAAGGAGAGAATTAAGAGTGATTTTGCTATTTATGGGATCTTTTTTTAAGCATAGAAAACGTGTTTATGAACGTAAATAAAAGATTATGCATGATTATACGTCTAGCTTTAATAATATTTGTTCAGATCCTTCCGATCACAAACTTCTTCAAAATAATTATTTTTTTAAGAAAAATCTCAAATAAGAACATTTTTTTTATTGAAATGAAATCATCATGCATAATCTAAGTACAATAGATTAGATATACATTACAAGATTTTTTTAATTATTATTTTAACACGCTATATATAGTCTTATGGGTGTATAATCTTTATAAATTTTCATTAGATTGAAAATAAAAATGGTAATATACCTACACACATACATATATAGTAAAATAATGTATAGCTATTTGAAATAGATAAATACAGTCGACCCTCGTTAACGTGAACTCTGTTAACGTGAATTACTTTTAACATGAACTGTTTCTACAATCCCCTTCAAAATGAATATTAGTTTATTTATATGAAGATTAGTTACTGATAGCATGAACTACTGATAGCATGATCAAACTTTTTATCCCTCTTGAGATTCACGTTAACGAGGTTCGGCTGTATTGCTTAACGTTAGGTTTAGAAATGAAACGAGTACAGTAATTATTGAGCTGAGCGTCTTTTCTATTACACGCGTTAAATATTTTTTTATTTAACAGCTTTATTAATTTAATACCCCCTCCCAGCCACGATAACATTTTTTATCGACGCTTCTTATAAATTTGCGTTAGACTTAATTTGTAATAATTATTGTAAATTACATGTAACGTATTGTAAATTACAAAAACGTTTTCATTTATTTTAAAGGCGTATTCAAATCACCAATATATTACTTGAAGAAAAAAAATTACAATGATAAATAACATGATACGATATTACATTTGACATATTCAAAATATTCTTTGTTCTCTTTAAAAGCTGAAAAAGTTATAAAGTGATTTAAAATTTTAATATCGAAACATGTTTTCTATAATTTGAAAAGTGCCTTTAAAAGATAAAGTGTGGAACTTGAGAAATACGTAAAAAATGCCTCAGGGCTTTTTGGCAGGGATTTAAAGAATAAAAGTAAATATATATTTTTAAATATTGCATATATTTGAGTGACAATGAAATACATAATTTAAATTGCTTTAAAAAAGTTTTAAAATTTAAAAATCACACACATTTAGGGGGAAAAAAATGGAAGTTTTACATTTTTTATGGAAATTTTTAAAATAAAAATAATGACGAATTTTTCATATATATATATATATATATATATACATAATTTTACACATAATTATAATACTGTACAAACAGTAAAGATTTTAAAAATCTCTATTTTAGAGGTATTCTTTATTCAAACGAATCGAGAAAAAAAAAATTAATCAAAGTCTTTTGTTCAAAGTTATTTTGTAAAGATTGGGCGAAATATGCTGATAAATTTTAACGACACAGTAAGTAATTTATTTTAGGTAGATTCCTTATAGGAGATCTACCTATTGCAATGGTTCTCATGACACGACTTCTGGAAAATTTGTTCATATCTTCACCGATCATGACCCCTAGAACCCAAAACCACCCTCCGTTCAAAAGTTTATATATATATATATATATATATGTATAACGCTTTTTCCCATGTTAAGTTGTGAACACGATAACTGGAGTAATTTTTATTTAAATTTAACCAGCTCAGGATATGTTGTCAGGACAGTAAAAATCTCGGTCGAGTTCGTAGATGGTGTGTCCAGCTCAAAGAGGGTGGAAATGGTGGGGGGGGGGGGGGGTAATTTTCAGATGCCCATAATTTCTTTAATATTGAAAATAGGAAAAAAAATCAAATCAGTCGAATTACCGCCTTACCCTAAAGAACAATTTTTGTATTTAAACTTTTTCGATAGCTTCAATTGCTTAGAAGTTATAAGCTAAAAAGTGATTTTTCGTGAATTGTGTTGAAGACGACATTTTCTATAGCTTTCATTGCAAAAATTTATAATCTGATGCTTATGTCACGTGCAAACGATAATAAAAAAGACCACTGAAATTATAACAAAATTTTAATCACGTTTTTAAACAATATAATAATCTGATTTAAAAAAAAAAAAAAAAAAAAAAAAAGTTTAATTTAACAAAAAATATGACGTCACTATTACAACAATGTACTGAGAAAAATGAAATAAAAGTCAATTAATAAATAAATAAATATGTAAATAAAATCAACATATCTTATAGGGCTAAGCAGATAGGGCAATTATTAGGGCTAAGCAGATTTAGACTTAGCTTCATGACATAGATGCTATAATGTAAAAGATAAATGACATCGTTTAAAAAAAAAAAATCGTGTAAATCGATGCTAAACGAATTAAACTGGCATGATAGAAAAAGTAATAAATTAGGGGACATTTAGATAATATCCCTCTGACAAATGAACTAGGGACGATTTTAATGAATTTTCCGTTGAAGTTTATTTTCATAAAAACTTAAATTTAAAGTATTTCATTACTCGAATTCCCTTATTTTGATAAATAAAATTATACCATGTAAAAAAAAAAAAAAAAAGAACACTCTTTTGTTGAAAAGTGAACTAATAAAGGTTTTAGAAAACTATTAGTTTGGTTTGGTTTGGTTTGTTGAGTACTGAGATTTATTGCTTGCCTCTAGGGCCGCTTATATCTCGAAAATCCACACCACAAGGGTTTACAAGTTTTTATTATAACAAGAACTGATACATGAATCACATAAACAAAGACAATACACCCATGCCTTATCCGGGATTTGAACCCGGGCCCAACTGTATAGAAGAGTGGGACGCTAACCACTATACCGCCTGGACGGCAAAACTATTACATACTTTTAAATCTTTATTAAAAAAAATTAATTGTTGCCGTCGACATTATACAAATACATCCAAATCCTGTGTCACATACGATAGTTTTGTATAAGTACATATTTTTTGTTTGCCCCTGGAACCTGCCCCTGATAGGAAAAGTGCCTGGAAACACTTGTATCTAGTATTGTCATTGATTATGAAGTCGTGTGCAAAATTTCAGGCCCTTCGGACGACAAGAAGTTGCCGAAAATTGAATTGCAAAATTCCGTTACAAACATTAATAGTTGCATCATATCAAGTTAATAAAAGTGTGTTAATTAAAAACCATCTTAAACGCTTTAATTAATCATTTAAAATATATAATTACAATAATACGTCAATCTTAATACAAATATCGTTTGTGGTGAATAGTTTAGAATGTCGGTTTAGGCAAGAATTTAAAATTTATGATAGAGAGTAATACGTTACAGTTTCCTTTGACTTTTTATCTTGTCGAAATAAGATATTGGTCTGTGAAGAGATATGAGGTTTTCACGTGGAAAGAAAATATAATGACGCCAAAGCTGCCTTTCTCCACCGCCAAGCTCGCCAAATTTTGTCGTCAGACAACAAATTATGTCGCCTAGTCAAAACTTTCGTCGTCAACTATCAAATTTTGCCGCCAAATCACAAATTTTATTGTTAAGTCTCAAGTTTTGTCACCAAAATTTCGCCAAATCATACAATTTACTAAATTCATAACAATTAACATTGAAATTCAGCGGTACCAAATGGTCCAATGTTAACTAATGTTAATGTTCCAGCTTATATCAACCAAAACAGTTTCACTTTACATTTTTTATTCATCTGACAGTAAGAATCACAAAAACACAATACAAAACTCTCAATAATTCAATAAAAATTACAATGAAATAACTATCCAAAAACTGCTACCACTTAACTGTATTTGACTGGACCATAGCAACGCCAGGCTTACCAGTGCTTGACCATAGTAAGGTCACAAGTGCATTTTCACGTTTCTATTTTTTTCTTTAAAAGAAAGATATTGAAGAACAGTTATATGGATTTTAAATAAAAATTATAATTTTGATTAAGCTTGGGTAAGGAGGGGGGGGGTGTAGACCAATAGCCCTTTCCGGGATTCATCATTGCTGGGATTGTATATTTTTAAGACTTCTGTTTGTTGAATGACTATGAGCTTGATTTCTAAAAAATTGAAACATTTACAGACCAATTAATCTAGCCTAAAATTTTAAGAAGATTGAATCCCTTTTGTAGCTGAAAATGAAATTTCTTGAAAACAGAATAGCGGCTTAAATAATACAATGTGTGAGAACAAAGCCATTGGTTAAGTATTAATCCATATGTACAATTTCTTTACATTTGTATAATAATAACGTAAAGGAATATACCTTTACCTTTAAGCTTGCCGAAAAGGAATTTTCATTTATTAAAAATGTATTGTTATATGTTTAGAAGTATAAATTATTTTATATCACAAATTCTTTATTAATGTTTTAAAAAAAAAATTATTTGATAACTCTCATAATCAAATTTGTTATAAAAACCATAAACACATATCCAGTAACGTGCAACCTTTAGAAATTGTGTTTATGAAAACTCATTATTAAATGAAATTTCTAATAATTAAAAATATCATTAAAAAGTGAGAATTTTTAAATGCACTGCTTAAAAATTACTTTTTATTTGCTAACGAAGAGCATTTTTAAATTTATTTTTGTTTTGCCGTCCCGACTCGGCTTGCTTAAAAACTTGCCCTTAGGTTGCTGGTCTGGACCCGTGCAGACCTCTAAAGTAGAATGTTGGTTTGGCGACAGAATTGGTAGAATTGTGGGAAGGTGATGTTCGGAAACAAATAGATTACTAGCCTGGGGTTTATTCTAATATGGAGGCAATGGTTTTGATCAGTGGGATAAAGGGTAATATTGCGTACTACGATGGTTTAGATGTAAAATGAAGCAGTGGTTCTTCTTCCCCTCTGTGAATAGTGTGCTAATAAAATAATGTAATGTATAGGAAGCATTGTCATAAATTAATATGTATCACCAGTAACAAGAATTAAAATTTCTTAATTAATATCAAATAATATTTTCTCTTAATATTATTCAATATATCAGTTAGACAAATAATAAAATGTACTTTCATGAAAGAGAAAATTAGTGAAACGGAAACTTTAACGAATTTTCAAACTCTAGTATACTTATTGGTGATGGAATCTAAATATACAGTCGAATATGTATAAATGCAAATTCATATAAACTGAGGACATTAATCACATGAATTAATAAAAAATATTGTGCCAAGGGTTCCAACGCTTTGAGATCGTTACTTTATTGTACGACACTTAAAACAAAAATGCATGACATCTTGTATGAGTCTAAAAATATTATCCATCGAGTGTTGTTATATTTGCACTGTTATAACATCTAATAGTGCACCTTCCTTTTTGGCCTCAAAGATATTTTCCGTTTTAGCGGTATTTCTTATTTGACTAGTGTTTTCGTGACGTCGATACGTGCCTATACATGTGCTTGCTTATTTCACAAAACTCAAAAACAGTTAGCCGTAGAAGGTTGGAATTTAGATTTTGGGACTTATACGTTATTTAGGAATCTCGTATTTGAATAACAAAAAGTCCATTAAAATCCATACAAATGGTGTGACAGAGACGTTCCTATCAATTTTAGCTTAAACGGATAAGACATTTAGATGTCAATCGCAGTTTTAATAATTTGAGACCATTGGTCATAATGATGAAATTGTTTTTTTTTTTTTCGTGAGCCTATAAAAAAACTGTAAATTCCACACTTCAAAATCTATACAAATCATGCGATGCTTAACTATAATATACCTATCAAATTTCAATCGAATAAGGCGTTTGAATACTATCACGCTGTAAATAATTTGAGTTCATAAGCTATCATGTTAAAAATATTTCTTTGCAGCCTTGTTTTTTTTTTTTTTTTTTTTTTTTTTTTTTTTTTTTTAAGAAAAAGAAAAGAAAACTTCTGCACTTTAAAAATTAATGCAGTTCGTGTGAGGGTGACCGGCTCGTGACTCGTGAGTGATGTCTTTGGAGGGTTGCAGGTTATTGACAAAAAACACCCGTTAGCATGTAAAGCTTTTTCATCTGATTGGATGTTAAATTATCCACATAATTACGTTGATTCGCGAAATAAACGAACCAGACAATAAGATGAATAAAGATTCCATTCTATGTACTTTTACTTCACGCTGCGATGCAGCCCCTCCAAAACGTCATTCACGAGCCACTGCTTCCTGTAACATACCTATTGACTTTCAGCTCAATCTAATTAGGCTTTGAGACGCTATCGCCCTTCAAATAAATTGACTCCATAATATATAATGTTGAAGAATGCCCACACTCACCAAGCTTCACACATTTCGTGCTACGGTGACTTATAACATGCCTACATATTCTCAGCTAATTCAAATAAATTGTTTAGAAAATATAGCGTTCTAGCATGCAAATACATGCACACACACATACACAGATACATACATTTATATATATATATATATATAACCGTAAAAATGGCAAAAATGAATTCATGAGACTTTAAAAAGCACTGATCCCCCAAAAATCTTAGTCTTTAAAGTTGGTAAAAGAAAAACTATTGGAATAAGACATTTTTTTTACCCAATTATAATAAATTAATTTGATTTTAATTAACTAAACTATACTCTTTATTTATTTATTATTATTATTGTTATTGTGTAGCACCTTCTCTTCCTGAAATAGTTCCAGCATCCAAGTGTAACACCTCCTCATCCTGAAATAGTTCCAGCCTCCAAGTGTAACACCTTCTCATACTGCAATAGCGCCAGCCTCCAAGTGTAACACCTCCTCATCCTGAAATAGTTCCAGCCTCCAAGTGTAACACTTTCTCATCCTGCAATAGTGCCAGCCTCGAAGTGTAACACCTCCGCATCCTGCAATAGTTCCAATCTCCAAGTGCAGCACCTTCTCTTCCTGCAATAGTTCCAACCTCCAAGTGTAGCACCCCCTCATCCTGCAACAGCTCCAGCATCCAAGTGTAACAACTCATTACTCTGTAATAGTTCCAGCCTCTATGTATAACTTCCAGCTGAATTTATTTTTTGTAAGGACTTAAGTGTTGACCATATGGTACAAAAGTATATATAACTGCTCTGTAGTGTGTAAAACTAATTCCCTGATGATGCCTTGTTTTATCTAGGCGAAAAGCTTTGGAAGTTTTTATATTTTTAATAAATGTATTTTTACGTGTTTTTAAAGTGTCTCTAATTTTATTTCAATAAATAAATATACGACACTTGTTTACAATTTAACTCTTAACTTGAGTTTGTTTATATTATTATTATTGTTATTATTTTATATTTAACAGTAAAAGCTTCTTTTTTTTTTTTTTTTTTTTTTCTTTCATTTTGAATTTTTAAAAACTAGCAGAAACAAGACTGACTGAAGTAACTATTATAAAGATAGTTTTATAAAGTTCTCCAACCTTAAAATTAATTAATTATTATATTTTTATAAAGTCTGCCAATTTCGGTTGACAAAAATAGCAGTTCGCAAAGTATAAAATTTTACATAGGGCTGTCCTTAAGTTTAATGAAAAATTATTTTTCTTTAAAATCTCTAATTTTCAACCGATATATATATAAATATATTTATTTTATTTTATTTCATTTTTTCATTTGAAATTAAAAACTTCTTTACGCACCATAAAATTAATGTAGGTTAATTAAATAAATAATAATTAAATAAAAATATATAAAGGAATTAAAAAAAAAAACCCTTCCCCCCGTTTTTTGTGTTCCTTTCTCTTGTATCCTGTTTTTTGGTTGTGTTCGTCTCTGACAAGTTTTTGTCTTCTACGTCCTATTGGTTGATTGTGTTACTCATCCTTCTTTAGATTTATTTCGTCCTGCGTTTAGTATTGTTTTTGTCTCTAAGGTACCACGTTTTTTGCACCTGAAGAAGTAAGGTCACACATCCTTTCGAAATCAACAGTGTTTACGTTAATTTTATGGTGTGTGAAGACGTTTTCAAGTTTAAATGTTCATTGTACACCTGTGTTTTAATTTTGTTTTTTATTTATTTATTAAATTATTTATTTATTTATTTATTTTGTGTGAGCAAATTTATAAACATTATTTTTAAACAATTTTTAATTTTTTTAAAACTTATTTAAAAAATTCAATTTAAAAAAAAAAAAAAAAAAAAAAAAAAAAAACTTTTTTATACTTCTAAAAAAATTACTTATATCACTTATCATCAAATGTGAGTTGAAATTTAGAAGATTCACAGTTTTTAATTTTTAAAATTTCAAAGAAAATTGTTTTGTAAAGAAAATAGGTATAAAATATTTCATTTTTGTCCGCATTTAGAGATTTTAGGACAGGGAACTCATAAGTACAATTTATAGCCAGTTTTTAACTTTTGTGAAATTCGATTTAAATGATCGTAATTAAAAAAAAAATTTTATTTCAGTCTAAGAAAGCCACGTGATTTATGATGCAAAATGATTATAACTTTGAAAGATTGGAAACTTGCACACACATTTGAATTAATACTAAAAATACACCATGTAGATTTTCATAAGAACCCTACCGATTAAATCAGCGTTCTAGTTAAAAAAAAAAAAAAAAAAAAAAAAAATCATTCATATAAATTTATTCAGTTAAAAGCTGCAATGCTAACAGACAGACAAAGGCAAACTTATAACACCCTTTTTGCGGTTGGGGTTAAAAAGTATTTTGTACTTTCAAATTTTAATGAAGAAATGTATGATATATATGTATATTATAACTTCATTCAACCACCCGCACCGTTTGTTCAAAATAGCGACCATTATTGGAAATTTTCATAAAAATTTATTATGAATTATTATATAAAATTTTAGAAGCTAAATTTAGTTTCTAATTTACCTCATTTTTTTTAAAGATAACTCTGAAAAAATAAAAAGGTCCAGATTATCATTTATAAACAAAATGGTTCCTACCCCATCATATAAATTTTGATTCTTCCGCATTTCTTTAAGTTAGTGATATTTTGCTACCTTTAAATTACCGAATATATACATATGTACGAAAAGTATCGTAATCATGACAAAAATTCTATTTTGAGATTTAGGTGTATGCATAAATTTTGAAGTCTCCTGAGTTCATTTTATGTACTTATACGATTATGTATGTATGTATGTGTGTGACTGAACAATATAGCGTCTAAAAGCTTTGTTCAAATAGACTGAAAGTTGTCACGTATGTTATTGGTCACTATAGCGCGAAATGCATAAATTTTGGTGAATTTTGCACTTATAAGTCTTTTACAGGGACAGAAAGAATTTTTTTTTAACATTATGGTCTGTGGATTCAAATTATTTAAAGTGCGATAGCGTCTAAATATCTTTATTGTTGATTCGAATGAGTTTTAAATTAACATACACGACATAGGTCACCGAAGTACAGACTGTAAAATTTTGGTTAAACTAACATTTACAGTTTTTTTACAGGCACACAATGAAAAATTCTTTATCATTTGGACCTGTGGGCTGAAGTGCACTAGCGCCAAATTAAGCAACATAATATTTAAGAAAAACAATACTCAAACTATGTGTCATGATTTTCCCTTTTGTTAATTTCATGACTTCTCATACCTTACTGTTTTTAAATAACCGTCCGTTATTTAAAGTTTATGTCTAGTTTGATAACTTTTAAACGCTATTATAGATTGTAAGCCTTTTTTTTTTTTTTTTTTTTTTTGTCTTCTGTTGTTTTATTAAAAAGATTGGATATTATTAGTAATGCTATTTGCGTTATGATTAATGAATTAGCATTTTAAACAAAAATTAGATACATAGTTTTTAAATAATTAAATTGGAGAACATAGTTTTAAAATATTTTTTTTTTAATTCTTTTTTTCACTTCTTTAAAAGAAATTGCAGAGTCATCCATTATAAATTTTTTATTACATAAATATATGTTTATAAGAATTTAAATTTAAAAGCATTTTTGAATGCTGATATAGTATATTATAACATTATTATCCAAATATAATTGTTTCTCTAACAATTTAAATATCTTCATTTTTGCATTTTGATTTTCTTCATATATTTCAGCTTCATGTGATGGTAAGATATAAACAAACTTTTAATTTATGAGTAACTTAGTTTATAAACATGCGTTAAGGGAAAAAAAAAAAACTCGCCTTTTGAAATCTTTTCGCATATATGAACCATAATGAAAACTTAATGTAACAAATAAGCTGTTTATTTACTTTTAAATAGTTGAAGTATAAATTTATGATATTTTTATAGCAGTGTTTTTTTTTTCTTCAAATTAAAATGCAATGGAGAAAACAATAACCAGAAGCTACCTCAAGCGTAAAGTTTGCTCTAAATTTAGAAATGTTCTAAAAAGAAACTTGTCAAGGGGAACTGGGAATATTTCCATGTTAAAAGAGACAATACTGATGATTCAGAAGTTTCTGGATAAACTGGGCAGTAAATTTCTTTTTTACCACAGATGTCTCTGCCCAAAGTAAATAAAAAATACATTAGAAGTTTTTTTTCCCTAATTTCAGAGGATGTACAGGCACATATAAACTTTTATTTTATCTTCGTTTTTATTTTATTTTATTTTATCTTTCTAGTGCATGTCTTATTTTATGTACTTTATTTAATTTTTTATGCTTATTTGATTCTTCATATGTTTTATTTATTTGTGGATTTTTGTTTTTTTGTTTTTGTGTATTTTTCTTATCAGTAGCGGAAAAAAAGCAAAAATATACAGAATTTCTTATGTATTTTCTATATTTGTTAGGTTTATAGTTTTACCATTTGATGTCAGGCATAAATTCTTTAGGATTTTTACTAACAATAATTTGCCATTTTTATTACCAGTACTTTTAAAACCTATAATTGAAATACAAGTAAAACATGAAACTTATCTGGTAAATTGTTTTTCCTTGCTACACACACACACACACACACATATATATATATATTTAAATATTTAAAAATGCCAATTAAAGAATTTATTAAGTTATTTTAATCTTTAAATTTTCAGATAATATAATTACTGAAGTATTGTATCAGGGATATTTTACTTCCTCTTTTAAAACAAGAAAAAAAAAAGGATTATTGCCTTTGTTCTTTCTTTCTTAATGAATACATTTTAATTAAACATACTCGCTTTACATTTTTAATAATATAACACATACAAGATAATTTATTTTCATTTTGTTTGATGCCATGTCAAATGGAAATTTTTGTATTAAAGTTGAGGATTATGAACAGGATTTAAATGCTAATGGTGTTACAAATTTCTTAAGATTTGAGTTTCATTTTAAAAAAGATATCACCAAAAGCTTATTGACTTCAAATATCCTAAAAATATTTATGATTTACATGAAATAAGCTATTTAATTCTTAGTGTAAATAGTTTTACTGGGTCCTACAGAAGGACATGCAAAATAATTTCAATGCAATGTGCTCTAACAAGAAAATTTATTTTTAAAGATTTTAAAAATATTATTCTGTATTAAAAAATCTATTTACCATCATCACTGACATACTCAGTGACTGACTCTGTAACGCTATTTGATGGAACTAGCATCACATAACTTTTACTTGCACACATAATTACTTATTGTATAAAGTGAACCTGTAAATGCTACCATGGCCAAATGTTTAAGACACTGGCCTGCTGACCAACAGATCCTCAATTCGAATTCGGTTATTGAAAATTATGATTTAAATACGGATTTGTATGAGATTAGCATTGCTTGTTTGTTTAAGTGAGTTAATGATATTTTAATGTAATTCACAGCGTCTTTTGGTGATTAAAATGAAAATTTATAATTTATTATGAATAAATAATATTATGTATACAAGAATAAGCATAATCATTGTATGAAGTGAAATTGCGATTTTAATGATATAAAAATAGCTTATAGCGCCCTCTAGCGGCTAAAATTTTATTAAATGTGTTGACATGAAAGGGTTTGTATAAAATTAGGCTATATTGTGTGTTGAACCTTTTTAAAGGCAAGTACATTTTACTCATTTAAAATCAACAGCCACCGGAATCGACGAACAGAGTTAGAAGTCAAGAAAAAAAAAAATAGTTTTTCCTCAAAGTTATAAGAATAATTAAAAAAAAAAAATCCAGGGACAGTTTTTGCAGTTGGGAATTACGCCCCTGAAATAGTTAAGTGAGTGATTGTTTTAATGATATTTCATAGTGTTTCAGAGCTCCTTTTGATGGTCAAAATATGAATTTATGAACAATCCGTCAGTACTTCTAGAAAACTATCAGACCAGGCGCTGTTTCTAAGGGAATAAAAGTACCAGCCTATGTCATATCTTCATTTTTTATGTCTTTCTGTTGAACCAATTTTATTCGAATGTTAGTCGTGAGCCGATAACAATATAATTTGCAATCATTTTCAAGGCTGTATCACACAGGAACAGGTTCAACGTGCAAAAATCTGTCTGCTTACATGAAATCTACCGATTTATTTTTAATGTACATTTGCCAAACACATTTTACTTGCATTTTAAATATGAACCAATATATTGTTAAATATTACTTTTGACAATATAATTTTTAAGCATTTTTACGAATATATCTCACCCGGAACGGGTTTAATGCGCAGAAATCTGTCCACCTGTGTCAAATCTTGTGAATAATTTTTAATGCTCTTCTACCAAATCATTTTTGTTAAAATTTTAGTCTTGAGTACTTAAACGATCACAATGCAAAGCGAAAGTATTTTTAGAGTTCTGTCTCATCAGAAATATGTTTCGGTGAAAAACCTGTCTGATTGTGTCAAATCTTGTTTTTTCTTTTAAATCCACTTCCACTGAGTCGGATTTTTTAGTACATTCTGAAATGAAAGCGTCTTTTTTATTATTTATATAGATATAATTAAAGATTGCATAATATATTTTGACCATTGAGTTTCTTTCTTTCCTTTTTTTTTTTTTATTCCCCGCCCCCCCCCTCCCCGGATGAATTGTTTTAATAATAATAATAATACAATTCGATGTTCTGAATTAGTTGTATTTATATTTTACAACCCACTTATGTTTTAACAGCACTGTGTGCTCATGTAATTTTTTATTCCTTTTCAAATTTCTTTTACCTACCTTTGACAATTTAATTAAACGAATTGATTTAAGTACAGTTCTCATTTACAGTTGATTAAATATTAAAATTTTAGTCTTTAAATAACATTATCTCTCCCCCTCTCTCCCCCCCTCTCTCTCTGTATATATATATATGTATATATATAGAAGGTTCAGATGACATTAAATTCAAGCTACATTAGAAAAGATTATTCTATAATATTTGCAACTTACTATGCTGATAAATACAAGCAATGGGTTATTAAAATTTATCAATGCATTTTATTAATTATAATTTATATTTATTTGTACACACACAAACTTGTGTATATACACACACGTATATATATATATTGCTTTTAATTTATATTTATTTGTGCGTTCTGTCTTTTATCCGAATTTCCGTCAATTCTTATTTACATTTTTTGTGTGCAGAACGACAGAAACAGAACAAGAAACAGTTTTCCTTATAAAAACGTTAACTGTGATGAAATTAACTATATAGAATTATATGAAAAGTGTGATTCCGTGATTTCTGAACAATATCAAGTTTTGAACATAGCCAAGAATATCAGAAGAAAACGGTGGTTGTCTATGGGCATTAAAAAGTTTTATTTATTTATTTTTTCTTTTTTCTTTTTAACCGGACATTCGAAACAAAGTATTTCATGACATGCATTATGTTACCGATGAAAAGCAATATGTAATGTTATATGATCAAATATGTAATAATTTCTATAGATTATAAAGCCTTTTCTAATTTTAGAAATACTCGTTATTAATACATTGCAGGACAGTAAATAATATAGAAAATGGAACCATGCTTGTGCGTTTAAATATTTCATAAGTATCAAACTTATAATTTTTGGACAGCAGAGCAACTGATTTAATGCAGGATGGGTGCACACAACATCATAACTTCATTTTTGAAAAAGCTTGGCTCGAATAACCATGAATTCAAATAAGCTTCACCAATTATATATCTATTAAAATTCCATGCTTGTCTCGAGACGAATTGGTTAGGATTTGGAAGCCCTACGGGCGGCGAAAGGGGCTAATTATCACAATATCTAAATTTTTATTTTCAGTGTAAAGAATTATTTTGACCAAATACATCCTACAATAACTATAAGCAATACTCTTTCTGAAGACTATTTATCGAAATCTAAATGTAACTAACAAACAAATACAAACAATTATTTGTAAGCGAGGAAATTTACTCGCCTTACCCAATTTTTAAAATTATCTCTAGTTCTATGATGGAAGCTCTTTCTGCAAAGACTTTAATGTGGAAGAAAGAAAACGGGACAACACTGACTTAACTTGAATGAAAACGCAATCTGACGAAAAATTAAAAAAAAAAAAAAAAAAAAAAAAAAAGAATGCGACTGGTCCAATGCAGCGCTACGACAAACTAACTCCAGTCTACCTTGCTATTAACACTTTGAACTCTGCATCTCAGCTTGTACGTTGTCGCCTGTATCTTGGATTTTGAAATTTTTAAAACTGCTAATGGTAAAAACTAAGGAAAAAAAATTTTAAATGTTTCGATAAAATTTGCAAATTTTTTTAAAACAATATATGTATTTTTTTTTTTTTTTTAAGAAAAAAGGTTGATGAGCATAAAATAAAAATAGAAAATTTTAATTTTAAAGATTTATTAAGTCAAAAAATAAAATAATAATAATAATAATAATAAAATACACACACACACACACACACACACATATATATATATATGTGTGTGTGTATGTGTGTGTGTAGCATAACAATATTTTATATAATACTACCTATGCGTATTCTATCCATATATATTAAAGCTTAGAGTGTATAAATATAAATCATAGAATAAATATTAATATCGTAACTGTATTTCTTGTATCAAATCTATTCATTGAAGAAAGACATGCATTCTTTTTCCAACAAAATGTCTTTTTACATTTTTATAACATGTCAACTTGCATTTATTAGTCACCCTGAAAAGAAATACTCAACAATGAATGTATGAGATATAAACTATCACGTATCTTGAAAAACATTTTCTTTTTACTCAATGTAATCTTTTTATCAGAATAACAATAACAAAATATTTGTTTCTTTTGTTAGTCAAGAATGTCATTAAAATAGTATTTTTAATAGAAACGATATTTATTTTTCTCTGATGTTTTTAGTACCGCTTAGCTGTTTCATATTATTTTTTATAATTCTCAATGATAAAGGTAATATAAAACATTATTAAATTTAACAAAATTAAAATTAGATTTTTTATATTGAATGTGCAACAGGCTTAGACTTTTCTTTATTTCAAAAATATATGTCAATTTTTATGTAATGTGATTTGTAGTTAAACCCCTTTACAGAAATAATACAGATTTGGCAATTGAACTGTGATATGTTAAAAATTAAACGAAACACTGTTAAAAAAAAAAATTTTGTTAAAGTATATGGTATTATAAAGAATGTGAATTTAAATATGTTTAGTTCCACAAGTTAAAAACTTACTTCGATGTCGTTTATTTATGACATTTTAGATTTTCTGCAGATATTTTCATATTCGAGTTATAGTCTAAATGTTTCTTTTAGTTTTTTTTTTTTCGATACAATATTCAGAATTTTATCCTATTCTTTGATCTAGTTATTATTAATGTTTATTTTTATTCATTAATTTTGAAAAACACATAAAATGTGAGAAAAAAATGTGTTTGTAGAAATTAAAAATTGAATGAAAGCCTATTTTCTTTTAAAATCTGCGTACTTGTTTATGTAGTCGTCGACTCTTAACAATATCAATAAAATGTAAATACCAGTTTTATATAGAACGGTGATTGTTAAACTTTTCGCTAAAACCACAATATTGCATCTGAAATGGCCAAAAAAGAAAAAATGTACCAAATTTGATGTTTTGACGGTTAACTACGTGTAAGGAATTTCACAAAATACTTTTAATTCAAATGTGTCCACTAAGTGGAAATTTCTATGGAAAAAGAAAAATGTAAAAAAGAAAATGACTTAAGTGAAGCTCGTAAATTGTCCACATATCAAATGGCAATCTGCAGTAGTTGCTTATCTTAATTGCAGGAGACTGTTTATACCGTAAAATTAATTATAATCAGAATGTATATTAAGGAGAAGAGAACTATTTGAGAACAAAATAACATTCCTGTGAAAAAGGAGCATAAACAGGAGATATTACAGCTTTTAATGACAACTGAATGTTAAAAGTTACATTTCTACAATCCTTGTATGTGATTAAACATCTAAATATGTCTCAGTTCCTTCACAATTATCAAGCTTTGTAGCTTGATAGCTGACCTCTCATGAAAGAATAACCCCAGAACATAAGTATATGAATATTTTGAGTATAATAATAATAATAATAATAATAATAGTAATAATAGTAGTAACTTTGAATATTTCAAGGAAATAAAAAGCGAACAAACAGGAGCTTGAATGTTAGACGGGAAAACAATTGTATAACTGGCGTGTTATTTTGTAGATCGTTTATTTTATTACTGCTTACTGAACGGAAAAATACCAAAATTAGTCTATTATAAAAAACGTTTAGTGCTTTGGATAAATTATAAACACTGATATTAATTTATAATGCAGTAATTAATTGTTGAACTACGGCTCTTTTCTTCCTGAAATTGAAATTTGTTCTTATTTGTTTTAGTTCATTTGTCAGAGAAATTAAATTAGGCTATATTAATTGAAACTTATAGAACTGTGATGTATTCCGAAGTTTAAATTGTCATATTGAAAATGATATGTGTCGTAATTACAGTATTTGATTTACACACGCATAATTATAAGATGCCGTGAATATGTTTTATTTAAAGCCGTAAATATGAATTCATAAACAATATGAGATAGGTTATTACAAGAATATGATAATGATATTATATCTATTCTGAATGAAATATCTATTATTCAACGCATGTGTAACATTAGTAATGTTTAAATAAGTCCATGAAAAACTAAAAATATTCATTGTCTAAAAATAATTGTACTTTCATATAAACTTCAAATGCTGTATGTTTTAGGAAAGAAAAATGTTTGGTATATTAGCATTTTATTTATTCTGCAGAATAAAAAACGAAAAAAAAAAAACTGAATGTATATATCTAAGATACAAAATTCACTTTTTAGACTCGTAATGTTTGAAAGTATTTCATAATACATTTATGGTATATGATTTTTCGTTTTTATTTATTCCGATAGAAATTTTAAATTTGTAATGCTTTGGATTGAAATATTTTGTGATATAAATAAACAGTGGTAAAAGAAAGAAAAAGAAAAAGTATATATTGACGGACACTGCATGAATAAAATTTTTCGTGATTTTTAAATAAAATCTTGCCCTGTTTTGAATTCACTCATTATTAAGTTATGTATACGCAGTATTTAAAATTTAAATTTTACACGGTTTAAGATTAAATATATTTTCGTTTAAAATATGAAAACTAAACGAGCTGTATGAAACTGAATAATAAATGTATTCCAAACAAGAACAACGATTTCGAAACGAATTCAATAATGGTCGCATAATTTAAAAGGCATGTTGAATTTTTCATCGTTTATTTTCATTTGTGTTTCTTTGAACGTGGTAGTTTTTGAAATGTATTCCTTGAATGTTTGTAGAATATTGTTTAACACTAATTAGAATATGGTTAAAGATTTGAAATTTTTAAAGTTCAGTAGAAGTATTTCACAACAAAATGTGGAATATTCTTAAAATGTATATAAAAGATGACATGTCTCCTTATCACACTTAAAACATAATTTTTAATTTTTAAGACGGAAACACTTAATTGAACACAACATACAGAAGAAGTAACTTTTTACAAAAGAAATGATACGGATTAATTTTAACATTTTCGAACAATCGGCTAGAGAGCCACTATTACATCTTTGCACAACGCAACACCACAATACTAACTAAAACAAAAGTTAATCATAGTTCTCTTTTTTGAGTGAGTCACGTGACATCGTTCGATGAGAAGGGGGGAGGGATTCACAAATAGTATTGCACAATACTTGGAGCTTTGAAAAGTTTATTTTAACAGTCAATATTAAAGAAGAAAAGTATAAATCTGATGTATCAGTTTTTTTTTTCCTTTACAGACTTCCTCTCAAGCTGTGTACGTCGTCCTCAGTATACAGCTTGCTTTTCTGGGGGGTTGCTTCCTGGTGGGCACAGCAGGGCGTTTGGGAAACTGTTCTCGTGGTTGACTATCTTTCCTACTAGTTAAGGTTGCAGTCCTCGTAGGTCGACCTCTCCTTTGGATCGGACGAACAGGAGTGGTACCCTGACCTGTATATGGTTGAAGAGCGGATACACGGTAATTCCCTATGGAAGTAAAAGGATTATCTATCGTACTTAATGTATACTAAACTGGTGATCTCTGTGATAGAATAGTATAAGGGCCATCGCGCCTCGGCATGAATTTGGAAGTTCGATTTTTACTAGAATCACTAATGGGGTGGGTATTAACCATACCTTGTCACCTTGCATGAGAGAAGGAGCCTTTTTAAATTTTCTGTCTGCATAGCGTTTATGCTGGTCTTGTCTTTCCTCAATTCGATCTCGTACTTGTTTGTCTCGTACTTGTCAATTCGATCTCGTACTTAAGACTCGATAATTTTCTTTATATCTTCATCTTTTAATTGTTCTTCTCGTATTTCTCTCTGACTTCGAAGGAGGGATATCTATTGAAATTGAACAAATTTCACATTTTCCTTCCTCGTGTGGACAGAAAGGTCTGGACAACATATCAGCAACAACATTAGCCTTACCAGGCACGTATTCTATTTTCAGGTTGAAGGATTGTACTTGTAGTGCCCATCACGCGAGGCGACCTGTTGGAGACTTTAAGTTCATTAACCATCTGAGAGGTTGATGGTCGGTTGCTACAGTGACTTCTTGACCGTCAATATATGCACGAAACTTGTCCAAAGCCCATACGATGGCTAAGGCTTCTCTTTCAGTCGTGGGGTAGTTTCTTTCGGCCTTTGTGAGTAACCTACTTGCATACTCAATCGGATGTTCTTCTGCTCCAGTACCTTGTAACAAAACTGCACCAAGGGCATAGTTACTAGCGTCTGTTTTTAATATATAAGGTTTAGTTGGATCATTTTGACTGAGAATGGGTGGACTCATTAGAAGATGTTTTAGGGTTTTGAAAGATGTTTCTTGTTCTTCTCCCCAAACCCAAACAGCGTTTTTCTTCGTCCAATTAGTCAAAGGTCTAGCAACTTCAGAGAATTTTGGGATAAACCTTCTATACCATGAGCAAGTTTGCAGGAAGGACTGCAGTTGCTTTACATTCTTTGGAGCTGGTATTTCTTGTATTGCAGCAATTTTATCAGGATCAGCTTCAAGTCCTTTACTAGTAATGTAATGTCCCAGATACTTTACACGGTTACAAGCGAAATTGCATTTTTCACGGTTAGCGTGCAACTTAAATTCTCGTAATTTCTTCAAAACTGCACTCAAATTATCTAAATGTTCATTAAAAGTTTCGGACAAGATGGTAATATCATCTAAATAAGAAAGGACTAATATGTTCTTTAAGGAGTCTCTAAAATTATCAATCATACGTTGAAATGTTGATGGGGCGTTCTTCAGGCCAAAAGGCATTTTCCGGTATCAGAAAGTTCCAAAGGGACAAATAAACGCAGTTTTGTCACGGTCCGCAGGATTTACTTCAATTTGGTGGTGCACATTCCGTAAGCCGATGGTTGACATAAAAGGGGTATGTTTAGCTTCATGAAGAAGGTCATCAATTCTGGGCAATGGGTATTTATTTATCAGTCTTTGTAATAGAATTTAGTTTTCTATAATCTACACAAAGTCGTACTTGACCATTAGGCTTAGGTACTAATACCACCGGTGAAGCATAAGGAGATTCACATTCTTCTATTGTTCCGCTAGCTAACAACTCGTCTAGCTCTTTCTTCAACATCTCTTTCTTTACTGGGGACATGCGATACGGCGGTACTGCGACAGGAGGACTACTTCCAGTGTCAATATAGTGTTGAATTTTGTTAGTCGGTTCTTTCCCTGGTTCAAGGATATCTTCATATTCATTCAATAAATTATTCAGTTCTGACCTTTGTTCGTCAGAAAGATGGGCTCCTTCATTTTCTTTTAACATAGGCTCGTTAACTTCAGCAGAATATACTGGATTTTCAGACGGCCTGAAATCATCTTCACTAAAATCAAATTTCTGCTTTGGATTATCATGGTAATACCATATATGATGTCTAATATTTAAAACGATTCCAGCAGTACGCAAAAAATCATTTCCCAACAATGTTCTGTTATTCTTTGCAGTAGGTAACGCAAGCAAAGTTATTCGGAAAGATCGTCCTTCAATTTGTACATCTACTTCGGCTGAATAGATTTCAGTTTCTTTTTGGAGACCATCAGCTAACGTTACATTCATACAAGTTTTCTCAAATTCTACACCTCGTTTTGTTAAGAGGCGATATAATGTTTCACCAGCTATAGTGTGACTGGATCCAGTGTCAGCACACACTATTCCATTTATTCCAATAATTTTTACTCTTATAAGTGTCGACTCAGGTTCTTCGATAGATAATGACTGAAGGTGAATAGTTTTGAACTCAGCTGAACTTTTCCTAGAAGAGGGGGAGCAGGCGGAGCATTTAGCCTTATAACACCTGGTTTGCCACAACCATAGCAACTAACACGTGGTCGATCTTCATTTTTCGTATAATCTCTCGATGACGCAATTTTAGGATTTTGGGGGTGATTTCTTGAATTTTGGGAAATATTTCGATGTGGGAATTTAGGGGATTCCTTTCTAACATTTTTATTTCTTACTAGTCTAAGTTCTTCATATGAATCTAGTTTATCGCAAGTTCAAGAGGATTGTTCCACTCGCTCCAGTGGTCCAAAAAATCTTCTTTGTATTCGGGAGGAGCTTTCTTTTTTATTTGATCTGTCAGTATTAAATCTTTTAATTCTTCCAACGATGAAATTTTAGATTCTTTAAGCCACCCATCAAAATAATTTTGCATATCAAAATAAAAATCTCGCCATGTACTTTCTGGACATTTGCGGTGTTGGGCAAAAAGTTGTCGAAACTTCTCAGCACTTAATTTAAAACGTTTTAAGAGAATTTCCTTAACATTATCATAATTCTGAGCATCATCAACTGATTCTTTTGCAATTAGTTTGGCGACATCAGTTGGCAAAGACCTACAAGATATACGACCCACTTTGGTTTTGGTACCTTCAAAAATGTTAATTGTTTTTCAAATAAATCTAAATATAAGGTTATATCAGCGGTTTTCGGATCGAAATTTGGGATTAATTTGCTTAATTCTAACTTTGGCATGCCTGTGTCTACGGAAGAAAGAGCCATGGTAGGTAATATTGCATCAGGAGCAACACCTTGTGCCTGTAATTTGGTTTTCTCTAGTTCAAATATCCTTTCGTATTCTTTTTCTTTCAGCGCAAAATCTTCTTTTTCTTTCCTATCCCTCGATATTTATATCTAATTCGCCCGCTAATTCAATTAGATCTTGTTTTTTCCCTCTAGCCATATAAGACATGATTGAAACTGAATTTTAATAATTTAAAAATATAACTAAAAATGTGCAGTACGCAAACGTATATAGCCCAAAATATTTTATATAAATCACAGAGATCACTTATATATATATATATATATATATATATAAGTATGATTGTTACATGTTAAACAACTTAAATTAACCAATTTATTCAATAAACAAATTCAAGAACTAAAGTAATGAAGGACATATAAATGAAATAATAACTCGTTTAACCTCTATTTTGAAATAATTATTTGTAAGCAAATAATAAACACTATTCCTGAAACATTTCAAAGAAATTGAAAATACAATATATTTCAAATTGATGTAAAAATTCCATCAAAAATTTATTGTTAAGGCAAATGATAAGAATATAATTATCAACTCAATATTAAAAATCGAATATTCAACAAAGCAAACAAGATGTCTCTTTAATATATCTTTATTATAAACAAATCTGTGTAAAATTCGTTTTATTCAACAACAACAAAAAATTGTTTATTCATTCTTTCATTATTATTATTATTATTATTAGAGGCTTATTATTTTATAATTTGTAAATGTGTTCAAGAGAAAATAATATTTATTCTATGTTCATTTGTCAGAAATAAATCTGTTCAATAAGATTAAAATATTTATACAACAACCTTTATTTAATCTTTTAAAGTGTCATAATAAATCATAAAGTAAACAAAACTTTTTTCTTTTCGCTTTTACTGAAAGCGATTACGCAATAATAATGTAAGTTCACTTGTTTATTTTACTTGTAAAGCGCAATGGCGCCGAAAAACAGAAATGTTGTTCTTAATTTATTCTAAGTAACTCGATATTATGATCTACTTAATTTATTCTTCTATATTAGAATTATATTAGAATATATTTTATTAAACATCAATACATCATTATTTCAACTTATTTCTTAAGAAATAGCATTCTACATTCATGTTTAATTATCAAAATTCTTAATATATCAACAAATATGAATCAAAATAATTTTCAGGCAACTAAAGGAAACTGGTATGCAAATATAATAAGATCTGGGCGATCTAAAATTCGTTAAGATCAGGATGATCGAAATAATCTGTTGAACATATAGAATTAAGATTCTAAGAAATATCTATTCATTGATTAGGATAATTAATATTTTCAAGTGTTAACTTATTAACACACTCTGTGCAATGCCCAAAGTCCTTTAGTTCCTGTTCAAACAACCATCAAATAAATATTAAAATTTACTTATCTGTAATTATTTTCCATTCTTTAGCCGCCGACATCACGTCAGTAATCCAAGCCCAAACGTTGGGACGCCACTTTCACAACAAAATGTGGAATGTTCTTAAAATGTATATAAAAGATGACTTGTCTCATTATCACACTTAAAACATAATTTTTAATTTCTAAGACGGAAACACATAATTAAACACAACATACAGAAGAAGTAACTATTTACAAAAGAAATGATACGGATTAATTTTAACATTTTCGAATAATCGGCTAGAGAGCACTATTACATCTTTGCACAACGCAACACCACAATACTAACTAAAACAAAAGTTAATCATAGTTCTCTTTTTTGAGTGGGTCACGTGACATCGTTCGATGAGAAGGTGGGGGGGGATTCACAAATAGTATAGCGCAATTCTTGGAGCTTTGAAAAGTTTATTTTAACAGTCAATATTAAAGAAGAAAAGTATGAATCTGATGTATCAGTTTTTTTTTTTCCTTTACAAGTATATAGGGTTGGCTGGTCTAAAAGTATGTATTTAAGATTCAAATTGTTCTAAAATAAAAACATATAATTCTATATAATCAGCTTAACATTTATTTTGTTCTTTATTAACACATCTTTTTTAAAATAATATAAAACGTAGCAAAATTACACCACATCTTTGGAAAAATCAAAAAATAAAAATAGTAAGAATTGCCTACTCTTACAATTGCTGTTGGATAAGAGTACGCATGTGAGTTGATAAGAGTACGCAGGAAAAATGATCTGAAAATTCGTGCTTAAGTTACTTGCAGTGGACAGAAATAAAGTTTACTTCATCTTCATAGCTCTTATAAGCTTCATGCCACCACTCCTTGCATTTAGAGCATCCTATCCAGTCGTTGTCTTGGGGGGTCCATGTATACTTCACCATATGGTGGATATTTCCATGTTTTCTTTTTGGGTGTCTTCTTTAGAAACCGCTTTTTGGCCCCTATAGTAGTTTGTTTTGGAATTCTTTTTGATTTTTTCTTTGGTACCTGTTTAGAGGCCGAATATTCTTCGAGAGCCAACTTGTATAGAGATTAGAGATCCACTCAAAATGTCTGATTTTGTTCTTTTACGGTTAGATCTTGAGAATACATCAGCTTGTGGTAGGGGGGCTACATCTGCAAGCGGTACGTGAGGCGATTTAATTCCTGTATTTTTACTGTAGTCAGGTGGTGTATGCGCTCTTTCTGTCAAAATATTCTGACTATCTTTAAATAACGTGTTGTCACCCTGCAATTTTCTCGATATTTCATTTGTTGTGTATGAGGACAATGATGAATTGTCCGGTACATTGTTGTTTCTAGCTGGAACAGTAATTTCCTTTATGTTTCAATAATAGTTTTGCTTTGCTTCTGCTTGGACTTCTTAGTCCTCCCTAAGTTGCCAACCTGAAGTTGCTCTACCACCTCATTAGTCCAATTCCTATTATTGTTGCCCAGCTACTGCATGACATTTGTAGAAGTAAATGATTTGAGATAGCCATAGTCAAAACTTCTGCAAATTGGTAAACTGTTTTTACTCGACCAGGATGATTACGCGCCTATTTTTCACATTCCAATACGTAAAAAATATTCAGGCTGTTATGGATGCAGCGATCAAGTGGCTGAGTTTTGTAGCTGCTGTGAGGTGGTATTGTAAGAGCATGAAAGTGGTTAAGCCCGGAAGAAATTAACTGCTTCTAAAGTGCAGTGTGACGTGTTGTTGTCTAATATTAATAGTACTTGGATTGTCTTTGCTAGGCCTTGCGTGATCTTTTAAATGAGATAACCAATTAACAAACAAAGCGCAGTTGATGAAACACGTGTCTAACTCCACTCCTATAGAAGCAGGCGGAGCCTCGTCCAAAAGTTCGGCCTTCATACGCTTACGAGGAAATCTGAATGCTGGTGGAATAAAATTCCCAAAAGCACTGACCGCATTTACGAGTGTTACTTTGATACCACTTTCAGCAGCGGAAATCTTATTGACGCAGCGCTTCCCCTTTGTTCATATCACCTTTGGTGGTTTGTTTGGCATCGTGGAGAACCCAGTCTCATCCATATTGTAAATTGCATGAGGAGGGAATTTGTAGGTATAGAACAACTTCTCCATAATTTCAAATTTGCGATCGCAATGAGGCGTATTAAAGACGATTGTTCGAGAAATACCTGTTGAGGTTGGCGTATGCAACGACAATTCTCAGTGCCTTTTCATAAATAGCCGAAGCCACTCCATACCAGCCATTTTCTTTCCTTTATTAAAGCGATGTTGTAATACATTAATTTCTGGAAAACTAAAAACAACTTCTCGCATTTTTTTACTGGTTAGTCCATGCAACTTGCTATCTATTTTTACTTTCTCTTACCCATAAGGTAGAGAAAGCATTGTTTTTGAGTCAAATTTTCAAAGGCGAGTTTTTGTTATATTTACATGTTCTGAGGTCCCCTGATTACGAAAATCATGTTTTTAGCAAATGGTCTGTGTGTATGTCTGTGTGTCTGTCTGTTATCAGCATATTTAAAAAACAAATTATGGCAGAAAGTTCAAACTTGGTATTCTAAATGTTTATCGTATAAGGATGCTACACTAAACTTTTCGTAAGATCAAGCAAATGGTTCGTGTACAGGGACACCCAAGATAATTCAAATACATTACGTCTATGGGGGAAATTCCAGGTAAGTTGAGTTTAACATCTATACACTGCACTAAACCAAATGAAACGAATATATATTTTTTGTAATAGAGATAGTCAACAGGGAAAAAAAATTGGTATGTAGGAGCCTCGCCTCCCCCCCTGGGGGCGAAGTCCCCCCTCGAGGGGAGTACATTTTCATGATGGGTATCTTTCGAAAGAGCTCGCCAATACCTTTAAAACGAATGGTTGAGCCATCGATCTCCGATAATTTAAAACAAAGTTATCGATTTTTTTTTTACTTTTAACGAAAAAAAAAACCTTAGAAAAAAAATCGTTTTTTTTTTTTTTTTTTTAAATGTTGAGAATAAAAAGACATTTTTTGGATATTTAGTGTTATACTACTTCTCTAATATGAAATCGTCTGCATTATCATAAAAGATAATTTTTTAAAGTAATAACTTTAATAAATTATTTTTTAAAAACAGAATTATTTTTTAATAGCCGAATTAAATTCTATATAAATGTAGGTGCTTTAATGAAGTGGGTGGTTGAGGGAGGCGGTAGCCCCCCTCACACAGAACTAGTTATCATATAAAACTCTTCCGAAGCCTAATTTGAATTGTTTAACACAAGTTTACATAACAGTACTCGTTATCTTACCTCTTAATCTGCAGCCTGTATTTATAGTATTAAATTTCAGGGTAAGAGAAAGACGTGTTACTGACAAACAAGATTATTTTTATATGTATTAACACAGTCCTGTGTCCATTTCCGTAGAAAGAGTTTGAGAGTATCTGCCCAAACTTCTGTCTGGAGATGATCTTTCTAATCTTTTTCGCAAAATTGCTTCATGCATTCCTAAGGATTTAGCTACCGCTCTCTTACTTTCGCCAGCCACCATGTGTGTTTGTGCACCCAGCCATTGTTCAGGATTACAAAAACTTCTTCGAGTATTTCTTTGTCGTCTAGACTAAAAAAAAAGATTACGATGCATGTAAAAACTATTATAAATGATTGTGTGTAAGAGTACGCACGTACTCTTGTAACATACACAAGTGCGTACTCTTGCACACATTGCGGATCATCAAAACAAACGAAGTGCAACGCAGTTTATTGGTATTGACCTGAATCGCTCTCGCTGTGAGGCTTAGGTTGGTTTCTTGCAGATCGAACCACATAAACTTTTCTTTTTAAATATTTGTAGTTTTTCACAATAACACTTCAAATTTGCTATAAATGTTTAAGAAAATAGGTAAAAATATTTAAACTTACGCAATTTCTGTGTTTTTGTATGTTTTTATATTTTTCTTTGCACAGCACCTCCCACTTCAAAATAACATTGAAGTTAGACGCATATCGCAGAAAACATCATGACTGTTGGGAGTGCGTTCTCTTATCGGATGCGTACTCTTAGAGCAACCTACTCTATTTATATATATATATCTATATATTGTTTTTCAAACTTCTAAATCAACGATGCATCAAGTTTATTAACTTATGTAATAACAAATTTATAACTTAGTTGGTTACCCTTTTTTTAATTAATGTAATTAATCCTCGACTTTAATCTTGCGCATACAATTAGATATGCTACACTGTAAAAAAAAAAAAAAAATGCAGCAAAATTTATGGTCTTTCTCCCGCCAGGAAAAGTTCCGGCGAAATACGTTTT
Source organism: Salticus scenicus (assembly GCA_963930645.1). NCBI lineage: Eukaryota > Metazoa > Arthropoda > Arachnida > Araneae > Salticidae > Salticus > Salticus scenicus. The sequence continues at coordinate 181,262,843 of OZ005653.1, read as the reverse complement.
GCCCGTAATTTATCATTTCGAATACCATTTTATATAGAAGTCAATTTTTTTTTTTTTTTTTTTTTTTCATTTGAAGATATGTACTACAAATGATTAATGAAGTTTACTATAAAAAAAAGTGGTGAAAGATTTCTGAAAACCTTGGGGTATAGAGGAAAATTTCAAGTCATATCAGAAAATAGGGGTGTACCCGTCTTGTAGGTCTTTTAGGTCGTGACCGTAAAAATTAAACGGTCGAAGGCACGTAAATTTACGCGTTTTTTTAACAGTGTATTTAAAAAACCTTTAGGCGCAATATAATGTACAAGGTTCTCAGCAATCAATATTTTGAATACCACTTTTTTAATAGTAATATTCATTAATCGCTTGTAGTACATATATACTCTATAACAAAGAAAGTGACTCGCGAAGAAGGAGTGATGCAAACTGGACACAAATTGACATACATACAGGTTTTGATGGAATCAAGCACCAATTCATCATTATCTTCAATCCTACATGCAACTGGTACTTCAGTGACTTCAAATACTCTTAATAGGCGGCTAAGTGGGGTTGAGTTCAGTCCCCGGATATCTCTTCCGCTGAGGACGTTTGGATCATCATAAAAAGGGTCCTACAACCAGCTTGGGATTTTACCAATCTAACGTAACAATTGGACAGAATTTGGCACGATACTTCACAGGAGCACATCTGCCAACTCTATCAATTAATACCAAGCCGAATAACTGCGTACATAAGGGCCAGACGTGGACTAACGCGTTATTGACTTTTTTTTCTTTGTGAGGCCCTTTCTCTTGATCAAGTCATTCAAATTTTCTGAATCTGTGATCAATTGTTTTTCTCCCCATATACATCACATCTACCAATTTTTGTCCCATTCGGACCACCCATTCCACCCCATCTACCAATTTTTGTCCCCACTTCTTCTTGGTGCGCCGTCTTTTTTTTTTTTTTTTTTTTTTTTTTTTTTTTTTTGTTATACAGTGTATTAGAAAGAATAATATAAAGGCTGCTTTAAATAAAAGTGGTATTTAAAACAGTGACTGCTGAGAATCCTGTAAAGTATTGAATAAGGAAGAAATTTCGTGAAACATCATTGATATGAGTGTTAGCTGCTTTTTGTTGTTTCGGTATGTTTAAAGTTAATTTTAAATTTGACAGTTAAAAATTTATTTAATCCTAAATCACCTTTTTTGGTTCCTCAATAAAAGATAAACTTCTTCCTCTCTAATAAGTTTCTTTGCGCTAAATTCATTATTCAGTTTTCCTTTATGAGAATAGGAGAAGGAGTAAAAATTTTGCTTTGACCACTTCATTTATCAACTGCTAATAATGTTGCGGTGATTTGATTGAAATTTGTATTAATTGAAATTATTGCCTAGGATTTTATTCGTTTTCCTGTTGTTCATATCATTTTCTTTCTTGGCACAAATCTTAGAATTGTTTCTATTTCTAATCAAACTGCATTGTTCAAAATTATTATATGTGCATAAAACCTTAAGATACTTTTACCCAATTAAGATCTGAAATTAGGTGAATTTACTTAGAACTGAAATTACTTAGAACTTAAAAAACTTAAAAAACGCATTTTTGAATTTTAAGGAGTTGGGCGGTTTTGCAATTAGACGTAACATATAGATTTCGCACTTTGATACTAGCAAAAAATATTTATTTAAATAATTTTAAATTATAAATGTATTGCGGAAAACACAACATCTCAGTGAACGGATATATCCGATTGCGACGGTCAAAAACCTCTTTTGACCGTCGCAATCGGATATATCCACCACATTAAAATACTAATATCGTATGGAATTTATTTTAACTAAGTTCTACACTAATGAGACTCACTACCATAGGAAATGTTTAAATATCATTTATTTTCAAACAACAGAGTATTTTTAAATATTGTACCCAAAATATTTTCATAAACATTCTAATCTTTTGTTTTAAAAGTGATTGATGATGCCAATTTTTTCCATACGTATATTTCTGATATCGCTTTAAATATATCACAATGCAAAAATAAATTCTAACGAAATGGCTTTTATTTTAAAATATGGGGAATTTCTTCAACCTCTATTTCATAACAAAGCGTTCCTTTTCTTTCGAATAATAGTAAAGAAAATGTTTTTCCTGTTATTAAAAATAGTGTGTTTGAAACATTTGTGTTTTACTACATGTAAATATAACTATACATTTCTTTGTTTTTCATACACACTTATATCCAAGTATGAATTTTTCGTCTCATTTCTCTTTATGTTTTTGTAAAGAAAAATATCTAATTTAACATATAATGTTCGAACATTGTACTTAGTTTTTTTTACAACTATTAATTTATTTTCTTGTGATATGAACATGAATTTATCATCTTGTGTAAAAGCATAAAAATATTAATGACTGGAATAACTTTTCGTTCTATATATGTATATATATATATATATATATATATATATATAAAGAAGCAGCTTCATTATTTTAGTGGTTATAAAATAAATAACTGTAGTGTAATATGTTTTGAATATTTTTTCTAGTAAAGCATTTTTTCTTTTTCATCGCATTCCACTTATTTATGTTGAAGCATTTTTTTTCTCTCTCTCTTTCCAAGCATTTTTATTCTGCTTCTCCATAAATGCGAAAAAAAAGAAACAAAGAAAAGAAGCAAAATTGTTTCTGGGTTTCATTTAACGTTGTTTTTCCCTTAAAAAAATATAATATCAGAATATGAAAAAATATATAAATATTTTGTTTGGTTTAAGAAAAAAATAGAATTATTTATCATAGGAAAAGAGATTAAAAAAAAATTAATATTAGGTGTTAGGATTGTAAAAGAATTAAATAATGTGCAATAATATAAAAAAATTCTTAAATTAGATCCTTTAACTTAACGAATTATTAATAAGTTTTATTATAAATATTAATATTTATATTTTAAATTATGAAGTTTTAGAGCTCATTTTCTTTAGTCAGATGCAATTACGAAACAATTATTTTATTTTATTACTTTATATATAAATATATATATACATAATACATAAATCGCCGTATGTTATTGCTGAAAATATCATTTGATTTAGAAATATTACAAAGGATAATTTTTTACAATTTTAGCAAAAAACAATTATAAATGCTGTAATCTCAAGTAGTATTCCATTTTTCCCTTACTTTAAATTTGCTACAAAAATTTTTACAGCAATTAATAATAAAAAGTAAATAAAATATTCATAGTAGACAAAATTTCAATTTTCTAAATAGGTTTTATTACTATTATTTTTAACAGAAATCTCTCGTATTAATTTTCTACAACTATATATCTAAAGAATCATTATAGAACTGTTTTAGTATACAGTCTGTCGGGAAATTCGGTGGAGTTGGCAGCTATGAATTTATAAGCAGGCTTAGAAATCTTATTTGTATACCTTATTAATAAATTAAGTAAGTTTAAATATATATATTTATTTATTTATTTATTTATTTAGAACAAACTGCTTCAATTTATTATTTCTTACCCATAAATTCAAGATAATCTACGTTGATTACTTTAACATTAACGAAGCATAATCTCGCTACATTTGGGGCTAAAAAATTCCTGTTCCACCTTAATACTTACCTAACAACAAAGCATGCATGAAACTTGATATTTCAAGTATACTAATTTAATGCAAACGAAGACCGAGGATTCATGTTTACATTTGTCTATCTTGTCTTGTGTAATGTTCGAACATTGTACTTAGTTTTTTTACAACTATTAATTTATTTTCTTGTGATATGAACATGAATTTATCATTTTGTGTGATTGGCTGATGAGATACGGAAATTTCTGGAACTTTCCACACTTTTCTACAGGGGGGGGGGGAGCTAAAAATTCCATAGAAATAGCATGGGAAGAAAACCAAAAAAACTCACAATGTCAAGTGTGTTAAAAAAAGATAAAAGAAAAAAAAAAAGGCTCACACCGGAAGTAATAAAAGGGCAAAAATGACTAGAAAAAGACATTGAAGAACGGGAACGGGAGGGCTGGTAATTCAAACCTGAATCAATGCATATCAAGTATACACTTACTACAGCATATACAAATAAAGAGTATCTGTAAATCGGTTTTCTGAATAAAAATTCAATTTTTAATGTTCTGGTGCTACAAAATTTTTGTTTTCCGTTCAGAAATTTTATTTTTTCCCTTTTTGTGAGGGCAAACTAAAAACTGCATGCGCATCTTTTAGTTTAGCAGCCTTCCACATTTCACGTCAAAGAAATATGATTTTACAAGCTTGAATCAGGTTGAAAATATCCTTGAGCTTCAAAATCTATCTTATTTCAAACAAATGTGCTGTTAGAGTAAATTCTAAGATTGAGTTTGTTTAGTTAATGTCACAGCAGGGGGCTATTTGCAAAGATATACCAACAAGGGTAGTTCATACTGTATGACTCCCTGGTTTTGTACTGCAACTACTTTCGCATGCGTTGAACTCTTGATACTGTAATATCGATTAATGAGGTCTCATAATATGCAGACGGGTGAAGAGAAGTATTATTTTTTTTTCAACTATACTGATAGCGGTCGGGGAAATTTGGTTTTCGGTGTTCTAATAAGACTTAACTTTACCAACTAATCCACCGTGAGACCGTAAGTAATGACACCCATCCAAGTAACAGAATGATGAGCATTCTGGTGAAATGTTTCTAGGTACCGGGTTCGAATCCCTCTTCAGTCACGGATATTCGTAGTGCTTTGGAATCCACTTTAAGTTTTAGGTCCCAGTCAAATGAGCCTTAATGTGCAAAAATTACCATAGAGCGGACAACCCGAACCAGTAAGTCATAAAAGTTGTAAATTATTTCTCAACGCTTATTTCAAGTATTAATTAATATCCAAAAAATGATACATACTTTGCAATGTTTCACATGTAATAATAACTAGATATTACTATTAGTTCATATAATATGTGTGGTTGCCCATATTCAAAGTACTATGTAAAGTCGTAATAGATGAGATGTGGAAAAACTTCGTCTACAGCTTCAAGGCCCCGAGCCCATTGATTACCGAATTTAGATGACTCTTTCTAGTCAATTTTGACCTTTTATTCCTTCCGGTGTCAGGCTTTTTTTTTTTTTTTTTCAATCCCGCACACTTATCATTGTGAATTTTTTCTATCTTGTCCCATGCTTTTTTCTATGGACTCTTAGCCATTTTTCCTCGATTTTTACATTCTAAAATGCAGTGGATTATAGTATATAACATGACTAAAAAATGTATCTATTTTTGATTAATTTGCATATGTATTCATATTCAATAATTAACCGTTAACCAGGGTACTACCTTTTGTTTGTTTAGCATTGTTTCAGTTTCAAATAAGGGCTAACTAAACAGTTCTTTTTACTAATGCCGATTATAAGATATATATATATATATACATATACTAAATATCAAAACTGTTCAGTTTTAATTAGTATTATTATTACTCCAAACAATTAATATGATCAATCCCATAAGCTACCAAATTTGAAAGAATGCAAGACAATAGGAAGTAGATAACAGCATGTTTGTATTCTAACGTTATCAAGGGATTGGTAGAATACAAAGCATGCAAAGTAAATGTTTTTTCTGTCGCAAAAAATAGCATAAGCTAAATATTACTTTGCACCAAGCCCGAAACATTTACTTTGTACAAAACAAGAAATAAAAAGTTGAAACAAGGATTCAAAGAATAGGCTATCAAAGTAAACTTACCACTACACAACACAAACAGACAGCGAATCCATCACTAATCGAATAATTGATAACCATAAACATGTATCAAATTAGAAGCAATATCGATGCAGTAATCAAATCAAGAAACAATTAGAGCAAAGTATAAAACCAATAAGTTCAAAGAAAAAAAAAAATTTAAAAGATATATCCATCAAAGTACGCTCACTACAACACTACAAAAAGAATTGTCCCAGAATTACATATTTCAAAATAATCACATGTAATATTTGAAAAATCTAGGAAACAGTAATCCGGTAAAACTAACAAATCTAATCCGTTAAAACCGTTAATGGCTAAGAAAACATTGAGTAAAATGACAGTATACAACAATTGATAAGAAAATATAGTGGAAAATGTGTTAGAAAATTTATCCGTCCAAAAGATGAATAATAATTTTAGCTTTTTTTGGTGGGAAATCCTAAATTCAAGAAAATTAAATTTTATATTATAATCTTAGTAACTGCAAATTAATACTAAATAATGAGATTTTAGTGCTGAAACTGACACTTGTACTAGGAGGAATAAACTATCGCACAAAATAATAATAATAATAATAAAAAAAATAAAAAATACTTATTTAGTCATGCCATCTGTACAAAGATTATGAACACAATATATATATATATTTTTTTTTTTTATTATTATTATTGGTATATATACGTATAAAAACCGGAACAATCCTGAATTTTATAAAGTAATTTTCTGTTCTTTTTTATTTTTTTTTTAAGGGGAGGACAAAGAAAAATTTTATTCATAGTCTAACCTATGAAACAATATTTCATCTTAGAAAAGAATGGTGTAAGTTTCTTTGAAAACTTCCTTGACCTCAAGGTCTCCATTTTTCACTTTAGTGTAGCATTTCCTAGAAAAAGTTTATATTTTATGCTTTTAGCCTAAAGCAACGAGATCATAAATTTAAGGCAGAACTTATGTGTTTTTTCCTTATTTTGCTTTGGCATTAATTTTTAAACTTCTGAACTTCAAACCTGATAATCTACCCGAATATACGTGAAACCTGTAGTAGACAAAAACAAAAAACAAAAAATAGTTTTCTACACCATAAAAGCACTTTTTGGTCTATTTCTGTATTCGAAGTAATATTGCATATTTATTTCAGTGTTTAATTCTTACCGCTGAAAAATAACTTTATTTCCTCTTTTTTTTTTTTTTTTTTTTTTTTTTTTTCCCGTGCATTTTTCATGCATATCTTATACTATCAAGCAAGCAAGATTTGTATATATATATATATATACGCTAAGCGACAAAAAAAAAAAAAAAAAAAAAAAAAAAAAAGCCGCACTGCAGAAAAAATGACTTATAACTTTTTTATTTCTAATAACTTTAAAATTAACGTTTGAAACAAATAAAACTGTCTTATTTGCATAATACCAAAGGGATGAAATTATACCTATGAACATTTTCGATTTAATAATTCGCTTTATTGCACTCTCCGAAGTACTTTTTAAAAATCTGCACAAAACCTTCTTTTTGAACATAATGCAATTACCATACACTTTGTATTCTATTATGATTTCTTATATGAAATAAACAAATTATATTTTAATATATAAAATAAAACTATTTATTTGTTAGATCTAAGTAAATTTTTATTAAAAATATGTATTCTGCATTGGGTTAATTCACCTTTATATGGAATTACTGCTTTAATGCGCGATAGCATAGTTTTATACAGTGTTTTAATATAAATCTCAGAAATTTCAATGTGCGAAATATCACAAATAATTTTTTCTAGTTCTGGCAGAGTTATAGGCTGCAAATTTTGAATCCTCTCCCCTCTCCCCCGCCTTTTAATAGACGAAACATTTTCGAGCTGATTGCGATTAGGACTATTTCCATGTCTGGTAAAGAAGAAATTCTACTATATCCTTTGTGGGATTTAACTTAAAGTGAAAAAAGAAATGATTACTTACAGAATTATAGGTTCTCATGGGAATGGATAGGAAATTTTGACAATTTGAAGTGAATAAACATACCACAAACGCCGTGTAGTAAGGTGCATTATCACCTCGAAATGCTGTTTGCGGAAATGTCGAAGATACCTCCAAAATAGTCGGTAAGGCACCACTTTTATGAAGATTGTGTTTTATTTCTAGTTAATTGATCCCTTGAGCATAAAAAATTGCCGGACTGTTTGAAAAGTTATGCACCTCCGTACCATAATGTACGGAGAATGTGTCACTGTTTAAAAAGTGCGGTTTTCATTATGTCGGTCATATTTTCGTTGTCAGATCTGCTTGTTTTCTTTAGCTCGAAATAAGTTTAACTTCACTCATCAAAGAGAACCAGTTCAGTCCAATAATTAACTAATCATTTTTTAATTTTTTTAGCCATCTGAGGTCTTGATTTCCCAATTCTCTTCACTAAGAATGGAATTTTTTCAAATTTTCTGTTATTTAAACCTGCTTTGTTTAATAGTTGCTGTACTGTAGTTAAAGAAATTATGCTTCTAAACACTTTTCCTGAATTTCTTTTATGTTCTAAATGTAATACAAACCGATTTTATAAGCAATGATTTTTTAACTTACGGTTATATCGCTTGGATGAGCAACATGGCCGCCTAAAACCAAATTTCCAGTTTAAACGGCCAAAAAAAATTATATCTTGCTAAAACACTTTTACCAATATTTCGTTAACATTTAATTATTTGGCCATCTCACGTATTAAAATATTTTTTGATTTTCATTCAAAAATTAATGCTTTTTCTGACGTCGTAAACTGCTTTATTCTTACCATTTTTGAAATAATTTCTAAAATTACAATTTTCCTGACAATTGCATTTTCTTTTTAACACTGGATTCAAAGCTATAGTGTATGTGGAGGACAACATAATAAAATCTGTTCGAAAATTTACATTTTAAACGATAAAATTTACAGTGGTTGAAGGCGAAAAGGAAAATATCCAAGTGCGGCTTTTTTTTTTTTTTTGTCGCTTAGTGTGTATATATATATATATATATGTATCACTATTCCCGAAATCTGTACAATGAAGGCTGTGCGATGTATGGTGTAAACTACTTATTATAGATAGAAAACATGAAATTTGCTTACGCTTTTCTCAGGAAAATTAGAATTATTTAATTATTTAAGAAATAAATATGAATTCTAGTACTGTATTCATAATAGCTTTAAAATTAACCATTTAAATATTTTAAATGTTGCCAAAAAAATATTTACGAGTTAGTTTTTTTTTTTTTTTTTTTTTTTTTTTTTCAACATAAAATGAAATATGCTTTCATGCGAAAAAAAAATATCAAATATTAAATTTGCTCATGCATATGAAAAAAGGACGCCTTCATAACTCTAAAATAAAATTATAATTATAAAAATCTAGCCTGTTTCTCCCGAATTTTTTTCATAAACTTTTTTAATATACCTCAATTATAGTTTTTTTTTCTTTTTTTTTTTTTCTAAATAGTGTGTTTTTGGCACGGCTGAATCACTCTTGGTATGAAAGCTAATTCAGCATTATGTTAAAAAGCTTCCCTGGGCATCTTAGTTTCCCATCATACTATAGGTATGGGGAACTTAGGTAATCGTGAAAATTTTCGACCTCTGTTTTTTGACTTTTTTATACGTTTTCAGGTGTCAGGAATCCGAAAATGACAAAATTTGTGTGGTACCGTCTGTAGGGTGTCTGTTAGTTTGTTAGTCCATTAGTGTGTTAGTCCGTTAGTTTGTTAGTATGTTTACACGATATCTCACGAACAAATGATCGCAGAGAGGTCAGACCAGTTGTAAAATGTTATTTATGACACTGGCAAGAACCCTATTCATTTGCAACATTCTAATTAAAAAACTTCAGAAGTTATTCGAAATTTATGATGTTCTTAACATGGGAGAATAGGGCAAAGTTTCACTTAAACGTGCATCAAGAGAAATATTTTTATCGTAAAGATGTAAGGACAGCTCTTAAATATCCGTTTTGATGCCGGGATGAACATCATTAACTATAAACATGCGACTTTAATTCGTGTTCGCTGTTAACCCTGTATCGGCCCATTGTATCATATAGCAGAAATTGGGTTTACTCGGAAATGGATGTAGCGATTTTCAACAAAGTTTGTAGTTAAGTGTTTTTCGGGTTGCTTAGATTAACTCTCATCTTTTGAAAAAAAATGCGTTCGCTATTAACCCTTTATTGGCCAATGGCAACATATGGCAGAAATTGGGTTTACTCGGAAATGGTTATAGGGATTTCGATGAAAGTTTGGAAATAAGTGATTTTGGGGGTGCTTAAACGATTGGAATTGTCCTCATTGTCGGAAAAATTCGCGTTCACAGTTAAACCTTTAAAGGCCAATTGTAACGTATGGCAGAAATTGGGTTTACACGGAAATGGAGAAAGCAATTTTGATGAAAGTTTGGAGTTAGGGATTTTTGATGAGAAAAAAAGATTGGATCTCATCTTCAGATAAATTCGCGTTTAGAGTTAACCCTTTATCGGTCAAATGCAAAACATAGCAGAAATCGGGTTTACTCGGAAATGGATATAGCGATTTTGTTGAAAATTTGGGATTAAGTGTTTTCGGGGAGGTGCTAAAACGATTGAACATACCCTCATCTTCAGAAAAATTCGCATTCTCAGTTAACCCTTCATTGGCCAATTTTAACAGATGGCCGAAATTGGGTTTACTCGGAAATCGATATAGAGATTTTGGATGAAAGTTTAGGAGTGCATAAATGATTGGAAATATTTTCATTTTCAGAAACTTTCGCGTTCGCTATTAAGCCTTTAAAGGCCAATCGCAACGTATGGCAGAAATATGGTTTACACGAAACTGGACATAGCGATTTTGATGAAAGTTTGGAGTTAGGGATTTTTTGGTGAGGAAAAGCGATTGGAAATATCCTCTTCTTCAGAAAAATCTCGTTCGCTGTTAAACCTTTATCGCCCCATTGCAACACATGGCATGCACATTTATTTATTTATATATTTCTTTATTTTTTGTGATTTTTGATTTGGGGGAGAGGACGTTACGAGGAGGCAAATTCGAAACAACCCTTTGTCCGTTAAATTTGTCCGGGGAAATCTATAGGAGCTATGTTCAAGAATTTTCGTGGGTGAATTGTTTATATATATCCGACACCTATAGTAACATAATTTTATGAAATTCCTCCCCCCCCCCCCCATTTCCCCTGGGGGGTAGGAAGCAAAAACACGTTTCTGAGCATAACTCAACTCCAAATTACTTTACGTTGAAGAAAATGCACATGCGGAGAGTAAACATGAATACAAGAAAGCATTTTAAGCGATTTTGGTATTTTCAATTTTTAAGAGGGGAAGGGGGGAATCAATTTTCGGTGGGAAATTTCGGAAATTCCGGATTTTTGAGTGGAATTTTACAAAAAATTGTACAAATATACTGAAAACAACCATACGTCGTCTTTAGTATGTATGTATATATGTATGTATATGTATGTATGTAAATTGTATGTCTATATGTACCTGATACCTATTGTAACGGGATTTCGCGAAATTCTCCCCCTTTCCCCACTTGGGGGCGATGGGAGGCGATAAATACGTTTCCAAACGTAACCTTGCTCCGAATTATCTCAGTAAGATTAATTTTTATGTGTAGGTTGGTTATGAGTACCCAACATGCACTATAATGGGATTTTGTGAAATTTCCCATCTCCTCCCCTTTAAAGGTTGTTAGGAAATGAAGAAAATACGTTACGTTTTCATGACTAAATCTGCTGCAAATTATCTCAGGAAAGCGATTTTTTTATGTCGATCGGTTATGCGTGCCCAATGCACACATCAGAAAGAGATTTTGTGAAATTACTTCCTACATTCCCCCATATGAAGGGGGTGGGGTGGGGGGGGGTTCAAGCTTAAATCTGCTCCAAATTATCTTAGAAAAGCGAGTTTTGATATGTAGATCAGTTATACATATCCAACACGTAGTATAAAGAGATTTTCCAAAATCACCCTCTTTCCACCCTTTAAGATCGGTAAGGGGGTACAAAAACACGTTTTCAGTATAACTCTGCTTGAAATTATCTGAGGAAAGCGATTTTTTGGTGGTGTACAGCTTGGCTATGTTTATGCAACACGCACTCTTAAGGGGTTTTGCGAAATTACCCCCCCCCCCTTCTTCTTGGGTGGGCGGAGCAAAAAAATCACGGTTTCAAGTTTAAATATGCTTCAAATTTTCATAGGCTGGCGAATTCTGGCATGTGAGTATTGACATGGGAGTGCACAATATGCACTCTGGTGTGATTTCTCGAATTTTCTAATTTATCCACTGAGGACAGGGGAGGGGGGGTGTAAAAACGGGTAATTCGCTGACGAAGGCAGTGGGGACCTACACTCCTTATGTTGCGAGCGACAAAACTTCTACCGAACGCAGCGAAAACTTTAACTAAGGTTTCGACTGATTTTAGTGTTTTTATTAATAATATAAGAGGTTTTTGAGATTTTATTAATAATGATATGGAACTTTGAGAATTCATTTAAATATAGTATCAAGCGAAGCGGATAAAGTCTGCTAGTATTTATATATTTTTTAATGCATTACACATTTTAGACAGAATCCGAAGAATCATTTTTTTAAATATATATATATATATATATATACATATTTATGTACAAATTATGTATTTTTAATGTGTGTTCATAATAATTGTGATCACGGAAAATAAAATAAAACCCTTCTACATATAATCTAGCATTTCTGTGTCTGTTTCCTTTCAGTGCTAAAGTTCAATTTATGCTTAAATTCTTCTACCGCTTCTTCGTGATATACTTTAACTCTCCATTAACGTTTTGTTAGAGATTTTTGTTGACAGACAAATAAGTTAAATGTTTTGGTGATGGATTATGCAGTACTTCCTTATTGTGGTTCGTTGTTGAGAATGATTCAGAAAATAAATGAGCCGTTAATACAAAAATATTTTGTTAGGGAAATGAGTTTTTAATACATGTGCTGAATAATTAATCTTCTAAATAGACTTTAGGATTTTCTTATTCAATAAAACTGTTTAACTTTAACAAAATAAACTTCAAACTTAAATTTTTTAGAAAAAAAATTTAATATGAACTATATGGCTAAATTTCTTTAGTGGGACATATTAACCTTTAAATACGCATAGCGATGTAGATCTGCATCGTATGTTTAAAATATCATATCTCTTTATGTTGCATGCTTTGGGTAGCCCTGTAAACGAATTTTGAATGATTTCCATATCACAATCCCACAAAACATGCTTTTATGCGTACAAAAATAATCTGGTATGTCATTCACATGACTTTCTCTTACCCTGCATTTCAATACTTAGGATCAGTAGCGTAAGATAATAAAGTTCAATGTACTTTTCAAATAATCTAAAATAGGTTTAGAAACAGTTTTATTTGACATGCAACTCTATATGAGAGGGACCAGTGCCCCCCCCCCCCCCTCAAACTCCGTATGATTTTAGTGCCGACATTTATTTTATTTTACTTATTTTTTTAATCTCAAAGCTGTTCATAATTTCCTTCAAACTTGGCGATCTTGATCAATATTTTAAGTAGTAAACTAATACGAAGTTCAAAATACCAAATTTGAGTTTCCTGCAGTTATTTGTTTTTTAAATTATTCTGATGACAGATATAGATACAAACCAACCGGTAAAAACTGACAGTTCAGAGCACTTCAAAACGTGATGTAATACAAAAATCAGAGTTGAAAATGCATCCACAAAAAAATAATTTGTTTAAAGTATGGGTATGAAAAATTAATTTTCCTTTCAAGGGACCTCAAAACTTGTAAATATAACAAAAACTCACTTTCAAAAATTTGACCCAAAAACAATACTTTCTCTACCATAGAGATGGGTAAAAAAAAAGTAAAAAATTGTTCATTCCGTTTTGCTTAAGGCAGACTATAGATGCTTAACTGTACTTAACTGTAATTTCTCCCATAGACGTAATGTACATAAATTATCCTGGTTGACTCTGTACACGAACCATTTGCTTGACCTCAACAAAATGTTGAATGTAGATACGATACACATTTAGAATACCGAGTTTGGACTTTCTGCTGCTATTTGTTCTTGAGATATGCTGATAACAGACAGACAGACAGACACACACACGCGCACACACACATACACACACACACACAGACCAACCGCTAAAAACATGATTTTTGAATTCAACGGACGTCAAAACGTGTAAATGTAATAAAAACTCAGTTTTTAAAATTTGACCCAAAAACAATACTTTCTCTACCTTTTAGGTAAGAGAAAATAAAACGAGAGCTAGAAGATTAAAATAATAGGAAATTTTGTGTTACGTTGGTCCAAGCAAATTTGTTGTAACGTAAAAGAATCTAGGCTTTCTTCGCCCGCCTACATGCCGACAAAATTTAATCCGTAACTGGTCTAGGTTAGAGAAATATTTATACAGTTTGTAATCACTATAAAAGTATCACGTAAATCGATAATAAAAAATTTTTACTTGGCATGAGAAAAAAAAGTAATAAATTTTCAGCATTTAAGTACTATCCCAGTCACAAATAAATTAGCGACAATTCTAATGAATTTTCCCTGAAGTTTATTTTTATAAATAATTAAATTTAAATTACATTTCGTTAATGGAATTCCGTTATTTCAATAAATAATCTGGTGTGTCACTCACACGACTTTCTCTTACCCTGAAATTTAATACAATAAATACAGATTGGAGATTAAGATGTAAGATAACGAGTACTCTTATGTAAACCTATGTTAAACAATTCAAATTAGGCTTCGAAAGGTAATAATTAGTTCTGTGTCAGGGGGGCTACTGCCCCCGTCAATTCCCCGTTTCATTAATGCACCTACATTTATATAGAATTTAATTACATTATTAAAATTAAAAGTTTACTTAAAATCATACAGACAATTTTCACACGCAACATTCATTGAAACTTATCAATCTTGATCAAACTTTAGCAGCAACAAACTTATATTAACTTAAAAATACAACATTTGGATCTCCTAAAATTATTCGTTTTTAAGTTACTCTAAGAGACAAAGATCAAACGATAAAAAACTTGATTGCGGTAATCAGGAATCCTCAAAACGTGTAAATTTACAAAACATAAGCGATGCATATTTAGCTTAAAACATACATTATTTACTATATCTCTATGAGGAATTTATTTCAATTCCCGAACAGCTTTCCTGGAAATGGTAAAATATTATTAGTAAAGCACATCCACTAACACCAAATAACAATTGTGTTGTGGCCACAACATGATTTTCTTCTATATTTTCCTATACAAATTCACCCAATAAAAATAATTTATTAAAGCTATTATTTTTAAAAAATATCTATTATAATAATGCAGACGATTTCAATATTAGAGAAGTAGTATAACACTCAAAATTTTAAAAAAGTCTAATTTATTCTCAAAATCACATTAATTTTTTTTTTTTTATGAAAAAAAATCGGTAACTTTATTTTAACACGTTCGCTGCCGATCCCGCGCCAGCGCGGGATGTGACGTATCACTTTACAGGTGAAAGTTTACTTTAGGCTGCCGCTTGGCGAAATTTCGAAAATTGCCAAGACGGCGCCATTTCGCATCGTGTTCCGAATAGCTGCCTTACACCGGCGGCATACGAAAGCGAGCTTTTCGGCGATCTAACCTAAAAAGAAAACGCATCTTGAAAAAAAAAATCCGAATAATAATAATACATAGGACAAAAGGAAAATTTTCATAAAATAGAATTAAAAGAAAAAAAAAATAATTACGAATTTATAACTAATCACAAATACAAAAATAAAACTTAGATTATACAATCACACCAAATGTCCCTGAAAAGTGTGTTGCTTTAGTAATTGATGATAAGTGTTTAGATGATAGTTTTTTTACTTCCAATAATTTAACAGCTATAAGTGCAGTCGATAACAAAAGTGTCCGAACACAAGCAAAAATTCCTATGTAAAAAAAGTACACTTCATAAGGTTTTGTTAAATAAATCCTTATCGAATCATGTTCTCACACTGACTAAGAACAGGATTCGACAAGGATTTATTTAACAAAAATGTATGAAGTATACTTTTTTACTTAGGAATTTTAAATTTAAAAGTTTTCAAAAGTTGTATAAAGTAAATTATTTATCATTAATATTTTATTTATAGTCCTCATTCATTAGGAATGAAAAAATAAATCCGCAACTGGACAATGATAGCAAATTTTAACGATTCTCTATTATAATGGTACTCTGATCTGTTCACTATACCCCTATCTCAAAATGCATGAAATTAAAAAGTATACAAAATTTTGCACTGTAGCAACCAGTATTGGCATAAAATTCAAAAATATGCCTCTAAAATTCAGGACCGTGGTTGCCCAGTCCGTAGAGCGCCGGACTCGTAATTGGAAGATTGCGGGTTCGGTACTCGAGCCTGCCAAAAACCATTGTGTATACTAATGGTGACTGGTGCTCATAAAATCTGTCGTGCCCGCAATGTTTTCCATGTTCCCATATTAATTATACCTCTGGGTGTCTACGAAGCGAGAGAGTCATCCCTTCCGTGGAGGATCAAAATTGTGATGGCATGTCCCTGGGCATTTCTAGGGGTGAGACCCAGACCATCGCCGATTGTCCATTGCGCAGCACTAGTGTGACGTAAAACATAATCAACAAACCAACCTCTTAAATTCAAAAGTACCTCTTAAATTCCAATTCTATCCAACCAGCCAAACAGTACTAACGCAAACATCACAAATATTCATATTTCAAAATAGATTATTGGTTGGGTTTTATGTCACACTAGTGCTGCGCAATGGGCGATTGGCAACGGTCGGGGACTCAGCCCTACAAATTGTCCGGAAACATGCGATCAAAAATTTGATCCTCCATGGAAGGGTATTTCAAAATAGAATACTTTCTCTCTAATAAAACACGTATCATCAATATGCAACCGAAGTGATGGCCTCAGCGAAATATTTTATCTGCTCAGTACAAACGAAACTATTTGCTATGGAAATTTAACTTATTACTCATTAACTCCAGAGTTTGCTTGTAACGAGCAGATGAATTTTTACACGTTTGACGTACAGTCGGTAACAAAAGTCTCCGAACACTAGCAAAAATTTCTATATGAAAAAAGTACACTTAATACAGTTTTATTAAATAAATCCTTGTCGAATCCTATTTTTAGACTGACTAAAAACAGGATTCGACAAGGATTTACTTAACAAAACTGTATTAAGTGTACTTTTTTTATATAGAAATTTTTGCTAATGTTCGGAGACTTTTGTTACCGACTGTAATACAGCGTATTGACGTAATACATGACGCAAACAAGCAAAAGTAAACACAAAGCCTATAACATCTGGCGATGTAGCGCTCTTGTGCAACACGTCAAACATATTCGGCGGGTTAAAGGAAAAAAACGTCATTTCAAATTTTAGTCACGTGAAACCGGCAGCGAACGTGTTAAATTATCGCAGATCGATGGTTCAAACCATTCAATTTATATGTATTGGCGAGCTCTTTTGAAAGATACCCATCATAAAAATTTACTCCCCTCGAGGGGGGACTTCCCTTCAGGGGGGTAGGCGAGGCTCCTACATGCGCAAACATTTTTTCTCAGTTGACTATCTCTATTACAAAAAATATATATTCGTTTCATTTGGTTTAGTGCAGTCTATATATGTTAAACTCTATTTACCTGCAATTTCCCCCATAGACGTAATGTATTTGAATACTTTTGAGTGTCCCTGTACACGAACCATTTGCTTTATCTCAACGAAAAGCTTATTGTAGCATCCCTATATGATTCACATTTAGAATACCAAGTTTGGAATTTCGGTTACTATTTGTTCTTGAAATATGCTGATAACACACAGACACACGCAGACCATTCGCTAAAAACATGATTTTCGTATTCAAGGGACCTCAGAACATGTAAATATTACAAAAACTCACTTTCGAAAATTTGACCCTAAAACAATACTTTCTTTACCTTATGGGTAAGAGAAAGTAAAAAGACAGTTAAATTTTAAACAATCTTTTATTATTATTATTATTGGCTATTTATCACGATATTTGGCCACTGTTTTTAATTTGACGAATATGGCTTCCCTGGATATTATTCAAGCAGCAAATTTTAAAATAGATTCATTTGGAAATATCGACCACTAGGAGGCGGAGACTGGCAGGTTTAATAATATTTCATATCATATTCTGCACTAAATTTTAATTAACAAAATACTTTAATGCTAGTATTTTATTTCATACCAAATATTTTTTTTATTTTATTGTAACAAAATATTGTCATAAAATGTGATTCCATATCTGTGTCTCGAAGAATACGAAACAGTTGAATTCGGATGAAATAAGGATTGAGAAAAAATTACATTTTGTTCAAGTGATGCATCGATAATTTAATTCGCTTTATAATTCTTCGGGTTTTATTTGAAATACGATTTCCATTATTCAGTTTCATATTGCCTCTTTAGTTTTCATATTTAAAATACCAACATTTCAGGCGTTTTTACCAGGGTAAATCTAAATTTCAAATTTTTGGTTGGCGTAACTTAATAATGAATATCAAATATCACGAAACTGTTGCAAACCGTAGGAAAAGCTTTATTATGGAAAGTATTATTAGTATGAAACATTCGAATATGTTACTTATTTTTACTACTTTTACTTACTTACTTCGAGAGTTACATCTTTTATATCGCTTGATTTTGTGATCAATCGCAACACATATTTTTTAAACATGTTATTTTTTAAGATTTTTTAAAATAAAATTCTGACCGTATGTTAACATCATTTAAATTTATTATTATACATTTTCTTTACGATAATCGATTAGCAATCATATTTCCAACCAGCATAAAAATTTAAATTTTAAAGCAAAATAATAATAGTAGTAATAATAGTAATAATTTAACGAGAAATTTGATTATTAAAATTTAAAAAGATCTGGTGTGAAACAACCACACGACTTCCATTACCTACTATTACACGTATTACATGCATTTTTTTAAAATATTATATGCATTTTTAATTTTCCAGTAAGAGAAACTTGGTACACGTATAAAGACATATAAAACAGAGTTTACATAGCGAGTTATATCTAAAATGGATTAATGAAACAATTTTCAAGAAAATCGTTAGAGCCGTTTTTAAGATACCAACTTTTACCAAAATTTGGTATCCTCAATTATTGACCGGAAAACAATAATTACGTACAAAAGGATATTTAAAAGAGAGTTAATATAGAGAATTTGAACGGACTTGCGAGACCTGAAATTGAGCTATTTATACAGGACGCCTATCAGTTTTCCTGAACTAACGAACTATATCATTCAGAAACGCATTTAATAGAGTGTTTATATAGCAACTTTGAAGAAAATCGTTTGAGCCTTTTTTGAGATACGGACTTACAGTCCCATTTCCGGTTTTCGATGACAAACTTCCGGTTTTCCAATTTTTACCAAAATTTGGAAATTTCACCTGTACACCAGACCTATATCAGCTGTGAAATTTCGTAGTTCTATCTTTATTATTTAGTTTCGGAGATATGATAGCCAGAAGGTTCCACACATACATACACACTCACTGACCAATTGCCAAAAACTACTTTTTTGGACTCAGGAGGCCTTAAAACGTATACATCAGGTGAAAACTCGATATCGAATTTTTGGACCGAATACAATACTTCCATTAACTACGGTAGCAAAGTAATGGAAGTAAAATAATTTTTTTTTTCAATTTTGACTACCATGCCATCAACTTCCATAAAAGACTAGGTGTTTCCGCTCCCTCGCTCATCTACTCATTAATGCGCAGCAGAATCTACTGGGGCCACTGGTTCGAATCCCGGTACGACCACAGAGCAAACAGAGTAACATTTAAGACGGTTTTTTAGAAATTCACCCACGCTCTTCCCTCTGGATGCACACATAAAAGAGTTTCATGTCATTCATCTAGCTCAGCTCCCAATGAACGCAGATTTTCAAATGTGAGGAAGTTACTCACATATTATTTAAATAAATATAATTTTTATTCGAAATTTATTAAGTGCCAAATTATCAGCTAAATAATATCAGTTTATTCGATTCATTTTTCTTTTAATATTATAAGAAATACTTATTGAAAGAGCAAAGTTTGTATTTTGTAAATTAGCTCAAATAAATAAGTGTAGATTTATAACTCTGTTTGTTGAATAAATATCATTAACTGATGCAATTTAAATCTTTTCTGGTTAATAAATAACTTATTACCCATCCGAAGTCAACACTGACAGTTAAGAGTATAATTTATTAAATAAATTGCTCTTTTAGAAAACTCAACGTCAAATAATGTTGCACAAGTTTAATTTCATTATCGCTAAATTTAGAAATCCTTGTCAGTTAATATATATATATATATATATATATATAATTTAGTTTCTAAATTATAATTATAGTGCAATCGTTAGATGCAACGGTTTTTTATTCCTCTAATTTATTTTGTTGGCGAAATAATTGGCTATAAGTTCTTATAACGAACTTTTGATTTCAAAATATTTATATAATTTTATTTGAGAAAAAGAGAAGGTATTTGGCACTATAATTTGGCTGTTTTTTCTGAATGTAGGCTTTTTACTTCAGACATCCCTGATCTGTTCTAGTAGTTGAAACATAGATCTGCTCCAAATCATCGTATAGCTAAGCCGCAATTACATTCGCTCTCTTCCTCATCGTATTCGACAAATCTCAACGTCTAACCAGGGCTTATTTGCATCATCATTAAATGTTATACAACGCTCTGTATTAAAATTTTTGGAATATTTATCATTGATATTTTTGGAGAGTTTTCTCAATAAAGACATCCTGCTGACTGCAATCAACTGTATTTTTGTAATGTTTCTTGTTTACCTTTCCTAGCAGCTTTCTCCACTAAACAACGATCACTGCAGCAACAAACTTCATAACATCAAATACGTATTTTGTAGTGGGGGGGGGTGATTCTAGCTACTGCATTAAAAGAAATTGTTTGCTGATTTACGATATTCGAATTTTACTGGTAAAATTCAAAATAAAAAAATGTCGTATTTAAAAATGAAAACTGAAATCCTTTGAAATTAATTAAAAAAGAAAATCGAAATCTACCTCATATATATACTGACTTTTAGCAGATTCGCCAACAATGTATGTGTCTTTCCCAACAAATATAGGAAGTATTTCATAATTCATGAGCAATGCGAAACTTTACTGCGTGCGTGTATGTATATGTCTATACGGAGTACATTCATGTACGTAAATGTCTGAGCACTGCTATGTGTATCCGGGTTTTCACTGCAAATATATCTTAAACAATACTGAAGTATTTTATCATTCTTTGTTTCAGGTTGGGGGTGTCAACGCTTTTATCGCAAACTGAAAGCGTAAAGGCTTTTTTATGTAAAATATAGGCTCAGACTGGCCATATCCAAAATAACAACAAAAAATAGGCCAAGACTCGATTCACTCATGTTTCAGTGATTTCAAGATAGGCATAGGCTTCAACCACGTTTCTTGTGACCATGGGAGCCTCTGTGCAAGTGCTCACTCAACGACTCCAGCATTTAAATAGGAGTGACAGAAAATAAGTTGACAGAAAATAAGCAATAAGGCATATATATATATATACCAACATTATAATTAACCCTTTCGCTACCAGAGCCTCAGTCAGGAGAAAAACTGCCACCACAGCCCAGACGTCTTATTATTTAAATATGATACCAATTGTCATTTATTTTTGTGGGATGTATCTATAACGTTCTAACTAAGACCAATAACATCCTGTATCTATTTTATTGTTTTATAACATAACCCGTCTGTGTGCAACACGATTTGGTGCAAACAATTATCATAAACTGATAATAAACACCCGTCACATATTTGTGACGCCGGGCTCAGGTAAGAAAATACGATCGTCACATATAATTGACGCTGATAGCGAAAGGGTTAATATTCCGTAAAATTGTTAGTCCTGCTTTTTTTCTTCACATCAGTCTTTTTTTAGACTATTTTTCTTCTTATTTAATCGTAATTAAATGTGGAGAAAATTATTCTTTAAAAAAAAAATGATTTGAAAAAAGGGAGATTTACTAATAATTTTACGGAATATTAATTAAAATGCTGGAGGGTATAAATAAAGGAACGCCGAATGACGGATGTTTGCCAAATTCTCATTTGATGGTCAAATTGGCACCCACTAAACCTTTGGAATCGTCCTCAATGCTAGGTGCGGGAAACGTGGTTGGCAATATACATCCTCCATTCAGTCGATTGCACATCACGAACATACAACGATTAAATTATTTTTACAATTATTTTAATATGAGTTTATAGATAAGAAAACTTAATATTTTGTTGTTTGAGAAAATACCATATCTACATGAAGTAATATGATGTACACAAATTTTTGCAAGAATAGTTTTCTAATTTTCCAATTTACGAAACATTATACACAAAATTCTAAATTAATTTTACACTATACACAAAATTCTAAATTTTTACTTTTGAAATAAAATCTTTTGCAGAATTAAAATAAAAAGGTCGTTCGACCCGGTCCGAATCGAATTTTGCTTTCCGAAATGGCCTCACCCGTTTAAAAATTCATCATTTTTCTGCCAGGTACGTGCCTCAGGACAAGACTTGGCCTGCGCAGACCTCTAATTTACTTTAATCCAATCCATTATTTTACTCCATATGACTGCTAATTCCTTGAATCACAAAAATTTATTTCTTACGTTTTACTCTGCTGAGTCAAACTCCATGATGCATATGTGCATTTTTATTATTATCGTTATTATATTTAAAAGTAAATAAAAATTTTATTTTTATTTTAAAAATTTACTATTTAGCAAAAAAATATTTATTGAATGTTAAAAGTATTATATAATTTATATTAGAATGTGTTTTAAGAAGATCTTAAGTTGTTATAGTTAAGTTGTTATTTTTTATTAAGTTGTTTATAGAAAGAAAAAAATGTTTTGACTATTATTGAATATTATCACTAATAGATAACTGGTAGACACCATTCACGTTACATTAAGAAGAATTTGAATTTCTTATTAGGTACATACAGTGAGGGGAAACGGAGAGTCTCTATTTTATAACCTTCTCACACCAGGATAACCGGCTCCTATATATATTTGGTCATAAAGCTTGAGAGGAAATAGTTATTTACATTGTCAATGATTCGACGCGTTTTCGTACATTTACAGAATATTATGAATCGAGATTTCAATATTTAAGGCACATCTCGTGTTTATACGTATGGAATGACGCGTGAACTGATAGCTATAGGTCAGTTACACAAATATAGGTTTAAAGTTAATATGTGGATAGCTTATCTACCCAGTTTGAAGAACTTCTGCGAGGTGTAAGAAGCTATTCTTTTCAGAAAGTTGGGATGAAGATCATTTTAATTGCTTAATACCTTTGCAATATTCACCTGAATACATTTCATATTAAAACATATATACCGGGTGATCCAAAAGTCAGGACAAACTTTAAAAATGAATAATTCGAAAACGAATCAAGATACAAAGATACGGTTTGCACCAAACGGATGAAAAAAAAACCGGGTTTTGTGTGGCAAAGGAAAAAAATTAGTTCTGTTGGCGACCACCAGATGGCGCTATAGTGTTTTATTTCACCAAAAGATGATTTACAAATGAATAAAAATGTTGACAACTTACCATTCAGCTTAATTACAGTTAATTAGTACTACTACAGTAACTGTTCAATGTCCATCATTCAGAAATACAGCTGTGAGATGATTCACCACATCGTTCACAGCATTTAGTAGCATTTCTTGCGTTATGGCAGACACATTTTGGCGGATGGCATCTTTCAATGCTGCTAGTGATGCCGGTTGGTCGCGGTACACTTTTGACTTCCAAAAATCCCCACAGCCAAAAGTCACAGGGTGTCAGATCGGGAGATCTTAGAGGCCATGCGTGATTAAAGTAGCGACTGAGAATGCGATATTTCGATGCATATAAGCGTCGACTACCATTACCTGCTGTAGTTGTTCCTTTTTATATCGTTTGTTGCTTTGCATAATCCTACAACAGAAATACGACAGCGCCATCTGTTGGTCGCCAACAGAACTATTTTTTTTTTCTTTGCCACACAAAACCCGGCTTCTTTTCCATCCGTTTGGTGCAAACCGTATCTTTGTATCTTGATTCGTTTTCGAATTATTCATTTTTAAAGTTTGTCCTGACTTTTGGATCACCCTGTATATATATTTTTTAAATTGTGCATACAGTTTTTATGGATCCTATTTGAAGATACATTATAACACAATGCTTACATAAACGAGATTATCAGCTTAACAGCATATACATATTCGCAAGCTCTCAGACATGGTTGCTAGAAAATAATAATAATAATAATAATTAAATAAATTCTTTTTTTTTTTTTTTTTTAATCTCTTTGTAGAAAGTGTGACATAATTTTATTTCTTGCTCTTCTGCATCACCTTATTGCGCTCGTGCGGCGTTACTTTAATAGGACATTCCTCTCTTTAAACCAGTTGGAAAAAATCTCTGAGTGGTTTATCTGTAGTGCATAATCGTTGTACGTATATCTGTTGTGCGTATTGTGCTTCGCGCTGTGTGCGTATATATATATATTTTTTTTTTCATTCGTGCTAAGCTTCAATAAAATATTGCCCCACCAGTGCCGATAATTTCTCTTCTTGAAGCTGGTAGACAGGAAGTTCCGGGTACAATATCAGTCGTTTGGAATTTTCTGTTGTTTTCTCCAAAACCTGTATAAATATGAGCTAGGACCTTTTATAAAGATCCCGAAGAAGGAGATTACACTCACGCTTAAGACTAAAGTGCAGTCAATGAGCTTTCACCCCCAACACCAACAACAACATCATTAATAAAAATATGTTTTGTCCTCAGAAATCGTCTTTATAATGCTTCTGAAAATAAAAAAAGATATGGGAAATTTAATTTAAAATGTCTCTAAATGTTTCTTTCTAATTTTTTTCATAAACATTTGTAACTCTTTTTTTTAAATGTTTGATACTAAAATTAATTAAACATCATATTTATGTTTCTATATTTATTTCTGTATAGCAATCAACTACGTTTATTATAAGAAATAAATAGATCGTCATTTGTAACTTCGAAATCATTCGTGCATTTCCACACTGGCGGATATAATCCGCTAGTTATATATAAATATATCGAATATTTATCCTGGACTTGACACTTGCTACGATTGCCAATTATTACGAACATCATTATAAACATGAATTTCTAGAATCTATATTTACTAACTCATAATTTCTAATACGTTTTGTAGTAATTGTAAAATGTCAAAAAGTCATAATTATTCAATTGAAAATCATCTTAAATCGCCCCATATGTGAAAACGTTATAGGTATTTGAAAAACAAAAGTTTAGTTTAGTTTGTCTTTCTACGGTTATTTTGTACAGCTAAAACGAATTAGAACGGGACCTATTGCTTAATATTTTTGTAAAAAAGTAAATAATTCTGAAAAGAATGGTTGTTTCGAACAGCAGTATTATTGCTTCCGATATAATTTATATTTCATAGCAATTCTAGCGGTTTTTCTAGCTTCTTTAAAAGATAATAGATTTAAATTTTGATATAAACTGTAAAATTTATACAAGAGAAAACTTCAAGTTTAAAATACGAAATAGTACAGAGAAGTTTAAAATTATATAAAATTTTTCAAAGAATTGATTTGTTTCAAAGAATAATACATGTAAAATTATGCATTCTTGCTTTAAGAAAAAAAACGAATTTTTAAATTTATAAAATATTGTGTACCGAATCGTAACAATAAGCCGATATTTAGTAACGTTTCATGCATATTGGGAAACAAAGAATTCTTTTCACGCATGCATACAAAAACAATGACTATTTTTTAATACATGCATCAGTGCTGTGTACAGAAATAATATGAATCTTAATAATGGGGTTGGGGACAAAATCTCGCGGTACAAAATCTCGCGAGGACAAAAATATCGCCGACGTAAATGAACACAAAGCAAATATGAGTTGGTAATTATTAGTAATATTGTATAAAATTTCATGACAACACATACCTTAGTCAGAACACTGACATTCTGACAAACCTACAACATTTTTTTTTATAAATTTTACTTAATTTTTTTTTTATTATTTCCAATGGCTAGGCAAAAGTTACAGAGAACTATAAAGTTTTACAAAACAAATTATAGACAATATAACATACAACAAAAGACCGAAGTCATTGCCTAAGGAGCGATCTTGCCTCCCAATATCTCGACTCTTCTGTAGAACGTCGAAGAGCCCTACAACGGGACAGATGGTCCCTGTCCATTACTTCTCCAGAATCACAAAGTGGGCAAGTAGGATCGTTTAAGATACCTATGCGCTTCAAATGAGCGGCAAGTCAGTCATGTCCTGTAGATAGAGGGAAAGGCGCAACTGCCTTACGTCTTGGTCTTGGTTTATCAGGAATAAGAGAAGGACTTAAATTCTTCCATTTCTTTAGAGCTGTACGATTCTCAAGATCTCGTAAGGCATTAGATGCAGATAAATTCTTTAAAAACAGTTTAATCCTCCAGTAAGCAATGGCTGTATTGAGATGTTGTTGTAAGGTGGCACCTCCTTTTGCAAGAAAGTCCGCTTGTTCATTGCCCCAAAGGCCACAATGGCCGGGCACCCACTGGAGAACAATTTGTTTCCCCTTTAAAGTGAGAGTTCTTAATAATTCTTGACAATGGGATATTTCAGGTTTTAATGGATGATCAACAGCGCTAATTGACTGGATGGCTGCCTGAGAATCAGAAAGAATGACTGCCTTTTCAAACTTGCAATGGACAGCTAATAGTTGCTTTAAGGCTAAACGTATCGCCACAACTTCACCATCAAAGGAGGTACCAATATAGCCCGCAGGAGCATAGAATGAAAAAAGATCTGAGAACACACCAGCCCCTACATTGAGATGACAATCAAACTGGAAACCATCAGTGAAAATGTGCAGCCACTGAGATGGTGGATATCTGACCGTAATGGTCTCTAAGTCAAGACATTTCAACACACTTGGTGCAACATCTCTCTTTCTATGGATAGTTTCAACTAAATCCAGTCTCATATCGACATTTATCACTTCCAAGGAATTTCTGGGTGTCAAAAGTGGTTGTATATCACCTGGAATTACAAGATCTTTCTTAATATCCAGGACTATTTGAATAAATCAATTTTGGATTTTTTAATTCCTTGGCTTGGTCACATAATCCCTCCAGCAGTGTTGGGCATAATTGATTAAAAAGTAATGAATTACAATTGAATTACAATTAAATTACAATTATATTTATTTTACTATCAATCGATTAACAAGTAACTGATTACAAATAAATTGAATTATTACAAATAAATTAAATAAGTAATTCAATTTATTTGCAATCAATTACTTGTTTATTAATTGGCAGTAAAATAATTGTAATTGTAATTTAATTGTAATTCAATTACTTTTTAATCAATTATGCCCAACACTGCCCTCCAGTAGGGATCCTCTATACGCAGTAGCTTTTCATAGAGACATAAGGGCCCTCAATTTCATAATATCTTTGAAGTGTATATCCCTTGTCAATAATAACATTGCATCGATAGGAGTGGACTTCACACCTCCTGTGATGAAGCGTAAAGCCTGGTTTCGCAACACTTCCAGTTTATTGACCACGATTTGTGGGGCTGTGATCAGATTTTACTTAAAATAGTTTAAAGACTATATTTATTAACTTTTGTCAAGATTAGTCATAATGAGTTCAATCGTGCTTACCAATTTTAAAATTTTTAATTCAAGTTTGTGAACAGTGTTCAGCTTTAATGTCAGCAGTGATGTACACGATTTTTAAAATGTATTTTGAATAGTGAAAAGCAAAAGATAAAATAACTTAAAAATAAACATAGATAAAATAATGAAATTCAACTCTATGATTTATTTAATTATTTATTTTAATTAATTAATTAATATTTATAAGTCCCTGTGGCCCCCGCCAGAGATCACACATGACACGAAATCAATTTTTCAAATAGATTATACTATTTTTTTGACGCGAGATTTTGTCCTGTCCGGCGATATTTTATCCCGCGATATTATGTCCGGATCCCTTAATAATGTACCTTATCGCTGAAATTCAAGTATTGATTGTTTGCGGAAGTGTGTGTGCATGGACGGTAGAATCACTAGATTTTTCCCTCCTTACGTTTCATTGTAAGGGGATCAGGATTATAAATCATCGCTTCTAAAAAAAAACAGCTTTAAATCGAGAATCAGCACAGCTTTTACTTCCAGTGCTCATATTCTTCATGAAAAACATAGAAATCTAGAATTTTTAGAAAATTTGGACTTTGGTTCAAAATCTCAGTGGATACTCACAGAAAACGAAAAAAATTATCAAAATACTGGAAAAGTTTATTATAAAATCTAGAAAAGGGATTTTCTTCTTCACACCACTACATGTTTCTTGTTTTAGATCTATTCAAACAATAAATTATTACAGAATTAGGCAATAATTCGCGTTACTATACAAAAAATAAATTAACCTCATCAAAACTTTAATACTTTAATAATAAAAAAATAAAGAACAATAGAACACATAATATAGATCCGCGTAATAAGAAATCGCGTTATATGGAACATACATTATCAGGCAAATTTATGCAAGTCCAGTCTAATCCGAAAAAGTTTTACAGCTCATTTATTTATTTACTTTATTTACTTAATAGATTTGTTTTATTATTTATTTATTTATTTATTTATTGTTTATTTATTTATTTATTGTTTTCTAAATAACATTCCGATGATTACTATACAAATTAACATATTTTTTGTAAATTAATGCATTGCAGGCATGTTTGATCGCATTCTAAAATAATAATAAGCACTACCCACTGACATACACTGAAACAGTACATACCTTAACAACATACCTTAAAAAATGATTTTTTGTATCTGTGTTTGACTCTTCACATGCCGCCAGCGTCTATAAACGCCAATGGCATTTGACCATTTCGATTGTTAACGAAAAAATTTCAGTTATTTAATATCACGAATCTGTTAAATACTTTGATGTTTTAGAGAAACGTGAGAAGGTTACTGTTCAAAATAAGAATACTTTTGAACAGTATCTCTTTTTTCTTAAATATTACATATATTTTCCAGTTTTTTTTTTATTTATTTATTTATTTATTGTTTAAATCTTGTTATTCATATTTTACCATGTTTTTATTAACTTCGATTCTTGTTTTTTTTTTTTTTTGTCCGGTACATATCTTGCAATCTATGTTTAACTAACTTCCCTACTAGCTAGACATTTGAAACTTTCACAATAGCTCAGAACCCAGTGACAACACAATACTTCGAAGTCAGATTTTCGAATTTTCGAATAGTTTTCTTTTAATTAATTAAAATAAGAAAATAATAAGCTCTTAATAGCAATAAAATAGCTATAATTTAATTGTTGCCAAAAAAATTAAGAGTTCATGTTCTTTCGACATAAAAATAAATACATTTAATACAACGTATGAACGTTAAAAAATTATAAAAAGTTAAATTATGCATCTCACAAGAATTGACGTCATTATCACTTTAAAAATTTTATGTACATTGATAAGAGCTTTATGATTCATCAGAAAATTTAAAACATGGTGTATAAAAAGTTTTTTTTTTTTTTTTTTTTTTTTTTTTTTAATCTTATAATTATTTATATATTGTATATAGTAGGTTTCTACGCCTTAAATTAAATGTAACATTTTATAGAATTTTTATTTTTGTTTTTATTTATTTATTTATTTTTAAAATAATTTTATAGAAACACTTTAATGCGAGGCTTACCGTTCAAAATAAAAATATACCCAAAAGAATAAAATTTATTTATATTAGACTTTGTGTGTGTGGGGGGGGGGGGGTGTTTCTGTGACTTTTTTTATTTTATTTTATTTTATTTTATTAATCTAGCTATCCATATTTTTGTATTTGAATATTGCTGTGTTCTCACGCCTGAAATTTAAATTTTAACAGATAAAATGACCTAATAAACTATTTCCTTTTTGTTAAAAATAAACAATAAAAAACCTTTAATTCATAAACTATATTTAAGAAGAAAAAATGCAAGCCTGTGTTACATTTTGTACGCCTTACAGGAATCAAAGATTTGATTAAATATGTGAAAATATTAAATTTATCTTACTCTTTATACGGGACAACGGGACTATTTATCGCGCTGTATGAATACTAGACTCATTTTTTTTCCTTTGTCGCGTTATACGAATTCGCATTTTGCGAAAGCGCATAATACGTGAGTCCACTGTAATTAACTCATCGTGTCTTATTTGAAAGGGAACAAAAAATAAATTGCTGAAATCAGGCTAAACTATTACTACGCTGTAACAGGGTTGCCAAATTTGGCCTTTTTTTCATTCAATAGTCACCAATAATTTTTATTTGTAACGTTTGGCTAATCAATTCGAAGATTGATAGTGCATTATGTATATCAAATGTCCCTTCTCAAAATTATTGGGGACTATTGAATAAAAAAAATGGCCAAATTTGGCAACCCTGCGCTGTGAGGGCAGAAGACGGAGCGGATGTCGTCCTCATAGGATTACATAATATGTTGCTAATATATTTCTTGAAAATAATCTAAAAAATATTATTTTTTTCCTTTAACTTAAGTCATATTATTATTATTATTATTATTATTTACGCTTGAGTATGAATCTTGTCTTCAATAGATGTGACTATCGCTTGTTACAATACATATTTACTAGCATATCGCACCCCGACAAGAAAAGTGATACAACTCAAATTTTCAGTATTTGACAAAAATCATCTTAAAGATTAGGTTAGAACTTTGGCAAACATTATACATACAACTGACAAAACTGTATCTTACATGTATAGTTTTTTAAATAGAGATCTGATACATTTTTGTGCACGTTAAGGCACTTCATACATAATTTTTAATGACACCAGTTCAAAATTGCTCATTTTTCGACTTATGTCTCTTTTCTTATTGAGATACGTTATGATAAGAATTTATTTACCAATATAAAAGTAACAGATTAATGGAAAGAGCTACATTGATTTTGTACAATTTAGGAAAAAAGGAAAAATTATTGAATGACTGTTTCATATAATTTAGAATATATTTGGTGAACTACTTAATTTATTTGCATCCGTGCTTATTTGTATGGCTTTAAAGGGAACCAGATTTTATTGTTGCGTTTTAAACTATAAAATATTACTATAAAAATTACGAGATTCAATTTTACCTTATGAAATTGTTTAATTTATTCAATTATCACCAATTTTTCTCTTTCAATAAAAGCATTGTCAGTTCTTTTCCTTTTACAGCATATTAAATTGTGTTATATTCAAAAATACTTATTATTAATTTTCTTAATTTTTATAAATTTATGTAGTAGAAAGTACAAAAATCAAAAACTATTTTTTTTTTAACTAGACATTTTAAAATACTTTTTTTAGAAAATTACCAAACTTTTGAAAAATATATATTGATCCTGTTCTTTTATAGCATTAAATTTAATTTATTCGGTAACTTTACTTTAATTAATCACTTGCAAATGATTTTAAAAATTAATCATAATACAGATTTTCAGTGATGCAAATTAAAAAAAAAAAAAAAAAACCTTAAACGTGTTTTACTACAATGAAATCCAGTAAAATACCTTTGATAAATTCTCTTCTATGAAAGTTAGAATTTCAATATCATATTGCTTTATTTTATTTAAAAAAAAAAAAAAAAAAGAAATTAAGGGGGCGTTCTACTTATCGTCTCCGAAAGCCGAAGCTAATATTATTCTATGGGAAATTTTGTCCCGTTATAACTCATTAACTAATACATATTTTTAAATTCCGTTTTCACATTTAGAAAATTCTCAACTATTAAACAATTTATCGCTTTTTCAAAATTAATTTTCTTAATTTTTAATATTTCATTTTTAAGCTCAAAAATGCAATATTTCACACTGTAGAAATTCGCATTTTACAACCTCAAAATAAAATATTAAAAGTTTAAAAAAAGCAATTTTTAGAAAGCAATAAATTGTTTAATAGCTGAGAATTTTCTCAATGTGAAAACGGAATTTAAAAATACGTATTAGTTAATGAGTTATAATGGGGCGAAATTCCCCATAGAATAACATAGGCATTGGATTCCGGGGAAGATAAGTAGAGAGTCTTCTTAACACATGTGATATTTCGCCTTTATTAATGTTTTAATTTTTTTTTTTTTTTTTTTCTTAACCTCATTTATGAACTTTTTTTTTTTTTTTTTTTTCTTTTCTCTGTGCAAAAATAATTATGCACGGTTGTTCATATCATATATGCTGTATTAAATTCGGAAAACTTTTTTTTTGTCTTCTTATTTTCTATTTCATAAAACGTAGAAATGTTTGCAACGCAATTAAGTTTCAACACAAGCTGTGTTCTTAATTAAGTTTTGACTTTTCTTCTGAGTTCTCATGATTATTTATTTTAATCCTGCTAGTAGATTTCTTTCTTTTTTTTTTCTTTTTTTTTTTTTTTTTTTTTTTTTTTTTTATAAAAGGATAAATTCTTTCATGTTTACAAAACATGTAATATGGCTTAGCACTCACGCTATTTTCTTAGTCTGTCGCAATTTTATGTGTAGATACTGAAATTTGAAATATTCTAGTGTGCTTTAAAAACGATTTAGAAATTTTTTAGAAACAATTTTATTTGGCATAATTTGGCGCAGAAAAAAATCATTTGCACAAACTGAAATGATTTTCGAGCGACTTCTAAATATAGCACTAATGTACCATAATTCTTTTCCATAGCTATGTACAGGGTAATTATAATTAAATTTATGATTTCAAAACGCTATAATTTTCAAACTACCGTTGAAAATGACTTGATATTTTACCAGAACAATTGTTAGGCAGTGGAATTTTGTTTGGCAAAGGGGAAAAAAAGTTCCAAAATGCACCGTTAATCATTCGTAAGATGTTTGTTTCATGAAGCTCCTCTTTTTCTCTTGTCACTATCACTGTTTCTGCTGTAAACACAGAGTCTTGTCTTTTTGCTAAAAATATTGTCGTAAGCCCTTAAAGTCTATTGTTTCCTGATTATCTTGACAGCGCCATCTATAGGCACATCTTATAAATACTTTTTTTCTTCGCCAAACAAAATTCCATTGCCTCACAATTACTTTGGTAATATATCAATTTTGACTGTTAGTTTTAAAATTATAGCGTTTTGAAATCGTAACTTTAATTATAATCATCCTGTAAGAAAAAGATTAAAAATTTTAATACCATATTCTATGTCAAACAGTTATTTTGCAGTTATTTATATATATATATATATATATATATAAATTTGCAATATAAATAAATTTACTCAAATTTTGCAGACCGTAAAATATGACGATATTTGTTTTATCATACCAAACTCATTAATCTAAAAATAAGAATAAATAAAAATTAAATAAATAAAAATAAATAAAAGCTAATAGCTATAAAGTTTTCGAAAAACTGAATAATGAGTTCTTCTTTAATTCAGATGTCTTGGTTCTGAAAAAGAAAACACGTAATTATTTTATAAAAAAGTATAAAATCACTTTTAAAAACATGTAGATAAATTTTTTTTATTAAAACCAGACATAAAGTATTTCGCTATTATCAAAATAGCATCATCAGGTGTACTTAAGTAACATAGTAGCCAGCAATATATAATTGAGAAAATCAATACGGTTAAAGTTAAAAAATAAAAAAAAAGTTCAGTCCACAAAAGGTCGCACAGGAGCTACATGGCAAAAAACTTGAAAAAAAAAAAAAAAAAAAAGGATTTCAATACAAATTTTAATAATCTTACGAGCACAACGTGTGCTATATTTTATGAAGAGATGCAGCATCCTTGAAGTTAATAACTTTATTGTACTTGATAATATTTATTGCTTCTGTCATTAGAAGGTCTTGAAAGTCACGAGGGGCTGAAATTACTTCGGCCTGGGTCCACAGAGGAATAGCTTCAGAGTGCTCGTAAAGAAATTCAACTAGAACAGAGCTTTTTTTCTCTTTAACATTTCGAATGTGTTCATTTATTCTTGCTTTAAGCGTGCGTCGTGTTTTCCCAATGTAGTAAAAAAGTTCATCATTATATTTAATTTTATAAACCCCGCCAGTAGGTTTGTTGATATCCCGGTCATTAACAACTAAGTTTTTAATAGTACAGGGGGAGGAGAAAGGAATGAGTAGATTAAATTTACGTAGAATAAAGTGCTTAAATTTTTTTTAATTCGTTACAGAAAGGTAGACTGTTGGTATATTTAATTTTAGGATTTTGGTTAATACTAGTATCATTATAGATTTTATTTTTGACCCCATTGATAATTTTTAAAATAGTATTTTTACTATACCCATAGTTAATACCTAAATGAATAATTTTATTAATTTCTTTATCTTCGTTAAACTGAAAAGAAGTATAATTAATGGCACGAAAAATGTAAGAGCGAAAAAAAGCTATTTTAAATTCATTAGGGTGAGCGGAAGAAATAGGGAGGGGGGGAGGGATAAAAAAGTCTTTGTAAAAAACGTCGAACCAACTAATAGAGTTAAAACCCGAATAAACTACTACGTCAGAAACGCCAAAGAAAAATATTGGAAATGCATACAGCTGTTTCGGTAGCCTAAACCGTACCGTCTTCAGTGCAAAAAGGATGATCCTTTTTGTACTGAAGACGGTACGCTTTAGGCTACCGAAAGAGCTGTATGCATTTCCAATATTTTTCTTTGGCGTTTCTGACGTAGTAGTTTATTCGGGTTTTAATATTCCAACGCCAAGTCTCCTGTTATCAAATAGTAGAGTTATCTTCGTTTCGATGAATAGCTAAGTCCAAAACGGACAGAGTACGGTTAACTTCAGATTCAAATGTAAATTTAATAGAGGGGGAATTGTTTATTGAGAATATTAATAGAGTCAAGAAGAGAATTTTTAGAGAAAAGCCAAGAAATAAAAATGTCATCCACATAGCGTAAATATAAGGTGGGTTTAAGTGTAACTGAAGCAAACGCACGTTCTTCCAAATCAATTTATAGAATATCTGCAAGCAAAGGACTAAGGGGGGAGCCCATAAGGGCACCAAAAGTTTGTTTATAAATAATACCATTAAATATAAAAACATTATTGGAATTAATTAAATTGAAAGCTTCTAAAATGAAATTAAGATATGGAGCAAGGACAGGATTGGTTTTACATTTATTAGCAATAATATTGTAGACTTCATCTAACGAAATATTGGGAAAGAGAGAAATTATATCTAAAGTAAAAAATTTATCAGAACGGTTTAGTTTTGTATTTAAAATTCTAGCTTTAACATCAAAACTTGAATTCACAATACGTGGATTACCACTTATAATAGGTTGGGTTTA
This sequence comes from Salticus scenicus, assembly GCA_963930645.1. Classification (NCBI taxonomy): domain Eukaryota; kingdom Metazoa; phylum Arthropoda; class Arachnida; order Araneae; family Salticidae; genus Salticus; species Salticus scenicus. Next base: position 181,227,647 of record OZ005653.1, on the reverse strand, counting down.
AGTAGATTAGATAAAAAATTTTCAAGAAAGTACGTAGGGTTATTACGTTTCGAAACAATTGGGCAAAAAAGGAAGGTTATTTTTATGCGTTTTAATTTTAAAAAACAATTTAGGAATATCAGGGTAAAGAGGGGTTTTTATATTATAAGGTGAAATTAACTGTTTATAAGAGTTATATAATTTTTGAGTTTTACGTGTTAAATTGTGAATTGGATTAGAGGTAACAGTAATACAATTTAAATCATTAATAGCTTCAAGAGCATTAAAATCAGAAGTGTTTAAAGCAACTAATTGTTTAGATTTATCAGTTTGAAGAATACGAAAATTTTTGTTAGTTTTAAGTTTTTTAAGCGTTAGTAAGTTGAAGTTTTTTTACCCAGAATTCTGGTTAATATGTCTATTTAATGAAAAAACAGCCTGTGCACGAAATTTTTTTCATTATTTTTTTCGCTCTTATATTTTTCGTGCCATTAATTATACTTCTTTTCAGTTTAACGAAAATAAGAAAATTAATAAAATTATTCACTTAGGTATTAACGCTGGGTATAGCAAAAACACTATTTTAAAAATTATCAGTGGGGTCAAAAATAAAATCTATAATAATACTAGTATTAACCAAAATCCTAAAATCATGAAAAACGGCAGTTTTTCGAGTGACGCAAGCGGAAGCCCAAACTGACGCTGCGAACTCATATATACGGCTAGTTCGACTTCAAAGAGATTTGTAAAAGCCGACACTTAATATCTCAGCAAATATGCCATATTTTGTTCTGATCTTTTCAAGATAGTCTTTTATCTTCGGTCTTAATCTATCCTGAAATTTTTACATTTCTACATGCAGTATGTTTTGAGATCTGAATCTCAATTTAAAGCCAAAATGGGAAAACGGTTGGAGTAATGGACTGAAATTCTGAAAAATATCTCTAAAACGGCTCGAAGGATTTTCATATAATTAATATATGTTGTTAATAGGATCTTTCTGAATCTAGTAACGTCTTTGTTTTTTTCAGGAAAACTCTTGTTTTTTATAAAAGTTCTTTTAAAAATAGAACTATATTACTCCGCCAATTGCATGCTTTTCTTCGGCTAAAAAGGCCGTAAATCGGCTCTTAGTTCTTGCTTCCAAGGCTTCAGTTGCTCACGTTGGTTGGCTGACCAACGTGAATGCAGTCAATAAATTTTTGTTATGAAGAAAATATTCTTAATTTTAAAATTTCCCATTTTGTCAAAAAAATATTTAGATAATATTTAAAATAAAAAGAAGTATTTTTAAATTATAGATATTCTATTTCATCATTATTCATAATGAATTAATTTTTTTTTTAAAGCGAAAACGTTTAAATCCCTCATGCGCACGAATTTATACCATGGTCCATGGTCTTTGGAGCGCATGCGTACATCATCCGGATGATTACATCCTGTAGACGCTAAGCTAATTGCTTTCACTGTATCTTTGCGCGGTGTTTGTTTATGTTGATTGGATATCCAAAATCTTTGCATGATTTAGTGGTAAGTGTTTTATAATTTTATATTCTTAAAACTTGCTTATATTTTTAAACTTAATTTTACGTATATGTAATTTTTGACTTCGCCTGATCGCCCGAAAGTATTGTTATATGTAAACAAACCCTAATTTTTATTTTTATAGTCGCTTTTTTCGCAAAATGTTACTCAGTTTTCTGTAATATGATAATTAAACAAGTATTCGAATTAATTATTATGTTTATCATTACTATTATTATGTTATTATTGGTAATATGTCACCTTTTAGCTTAGCAATTTTTGGAAAAATTAGGGGTATCCAGTGATATTGTTTTAGTCTTAATATTGGGATACTGAACGCTGTAGCATGAATTTTCAGATTCGTGCACGACGAATTAGCTGCATCCAGTGATTTTATTTATTTTTTGTTTGTTTTGTGGTTGCTTCTGTACAGATTTTCATGCATTTTCAGATTCATGCAAGGCTGCAATTTTGAAAATTTGTGGCAAATCTTCAAGTTATTTCATATCACACATCATTTATAATGCTGAATTTTATGTGTTAAAGCTTGAAAGCTCTCTGATTTTTTTTTTTTTTTTTTGTGGTGAAGTAGCTCAAATTTCTATTACTATTTTAAATAACTTATTAATCTTTAAAATATGCTTAATTTATTTCAGTGAATTTCAAAACAAGCACCAGAGTGAAACAATAATTTATTTTCTTAAAATGTGTTTTTGATGTTTTGTAATGATTCAGAGTATCGATTTGCAGTAATCGACTCATTCAGTGAGATGTACATCAGCAACAGCAATAGTAATTATAACAATATTTATAACAATAATTATAGCAATAGTAAACCTTATAGTAAAGCTATTCCAAAAATAAACTAAATAAAACTTATCAAAAGCTTTCTTACTTAGATTTCTTTTTCTTCTCCCCCCCCCCTCCCCCATAGCAGTTAATTGTACAAATGCATCTTAAAAATTAAACCCACTTTCAAGGCCTGCGTTATTTATCATTAATAGATTGCTCACACTGTTTAGTGACAGTTTGTTTATAATTTCATGTCTTACCAAATTTATGCAACTGAAAAACTATTTTCACAATTTGTCCGAAATCACAATATTTTTGAAAAAAATTCATCCTGAATGAGGAATTTGGGGGATTTGAACAAAATCGTATTCTTCTGGTAGTTTTAGGCCCATAAACTTCAAAAAGTTTATTAAAAATGCAAAAAAAAAAGTTCTCATTAATTTAAAAAATAACTTTAAAATTAACCAAAAATCATGTGACTTCAAAACGCTGCCTGATGTCATACTTTATGATGCTTCAATGTTTACATTCTGTTAGCCTGGTTGGTAAGCAGCAATTTGTTTTAACTTTCGTAATTATTAATCGTTTATGTGATTTCTGAGCATCTTTTTCATCTTATAATCATTCAATATCATTATCACCATTTTCCATTATCATCATTTTCAATTGTTTTCTTTTCATGGCGGTTGTCCAATGTTTTCGTTTCATAGGATCCTGTGGAACGCTAAAGGATAACTTTTGAGAAGTGTTAGCCGTTGTATTAGTGCAAAATGGTACAATACAATATTTATACTACAATTTTTTAATATCGGTCATTATTATAACATAGAAAACCTATTTCACTGATTCAAGAAGCAAATCAAAGCACAAAATCAAATGTAAACAACAATTACTTTCGTTTGTTGTCATAAAGAGTGACGTTACGATATATTATACTGCATTTTCTCTATACAGTAAATAGTGTGATGTTAAAATTGTTATAAATCAGTCATTAGATTTCAAATAAAAAAGATGTATGTATTTATTTTCTTACCTTTTCATTTTCTATTAGAATAAAATCAAAAAACGTGCAAATGCTTTGGATGCAGCTAATTCGTCGTGCACGAATCTGAAAATTCATGCTACAGCGGTCAGTATCCCAATATTAAGACTAAAACAATATCACTGGATACCCCTAATTTTTCCAAAAATTGCTAAGATAAAAGGTGACATATTACCAATAATAACATAATAATAGTAATGATAAACATAATAATTAATTCGAAAACTTGTTTAATTATCATATTATACAGAAAACTGAGTAACATTTTGCGAAAAAAGCGACTACAAAAATGAAAATTAGGGTTTGTTTACATATAACAATACTTTCGGGCGATCAGGCGAAGCCTATAATTACATATACGTAAAATTAAGTTTAAAAATATAAGCAAGTTTTAAGAATATAAAATTATAAAACACTTTCCACTAAATCATGTAAAGATTTTGGATATCCAATCAATATAAACAAACACCGCGCAGAGATACAGTGCAAGCAATTAGCTTAGCGTCTACAGGATGTACGCATGCACTCCAAAGACCATGGACCATGGTATAAATTCGTGCGCATGAGGAATTTAATCGTTTTCGCTTTAAAAAAATTTTTTTTAATTCATTATGAATAGGTAATGATGAAATAGAATATCTATAATTAAAAAATACTTCTTTTTATTTTAAATATTATCTAAATATTTTATACATTTGGAAAAATTTGGAGATGAAACTTAAAGATGTGGATAAGGATAACGATAAATCCATTTTAACTTTAACAGCTTTTAATAAGCGATACCATGAAGCACTGGGAGCTTTCCATTTCTTAGCTTATTGGAAAAAATTTGACCGATTTGGAAAGAAAACAATCTTTTACATTTGCAAATGAAAATTACTCCCCCGATATTATTCCAGTTATAATGAAATTCCTTGGAAAATCTCATCCCTTCTGTGAATTCCTTTTTGGTGAAGATGTGCTCAGTAAGATTTCCCCATTCAATTGGTGAAAAAGTCACTTTTTCTCAAGTAACACTGGAAAAATTGATCACCTGAACCAGGCACTTACTCAATTGTTTACTGCAAGGGCATCAACTGCTTCTTTAGAGAGGATTTTTTTAACTTATGGATTAGTGCAATCTAAACTTCGAAACACATTTGGAAATGATAAAGCAGCTAAACTTGTTTTTATTTATAAATCATTTAACCACTGTTACTATATAAAATATTGGTTGTAAAATTTTCAGAAAAAAAAAATTATTGTGATTACAGCCCTTAGTCTACTTCATCTTTCTAATAAATCTATGTTTGAATGAGTAAAATGTCTAAATTAACATAAAGCATCCTTTATTTAAATTATGATATAGATTATAGATAATTAAAACAAGCAGAAAACCCTATATTGTAAGGTAAGTAATTATTTTCTACTGATTTATGAATTATTCTTGTATATATTTTTTAGTTATATGTATTTTTAATTATATATAAAAAAATAATTAATTGATTTAGACATCTAACTTAACAATTTAATTTGTTTGTATCAAATATTATACTTAGATATATTTAAATTTCAAAAATTCTATTTAAATCAAAAAAATCTGATTTAAATTTAAAAAATCCGATTTTTTTTTTTTTTTATCAAGATTTTTATCAACTCTGTATAACCCCACAGAATTTTTGCAGGAAGTGTTTGGTCAAATACTTATGTGTGCAGACAGTTTTCAATTTTACCTTGCTATATGAACAGCGAAATAGCTTCATGTTTCAGTGATGAGCTGCAAAATTAGCATGTAATTTGGTAAATGGTCTTTAAAGAAAGCCATAAAATTGAATTATTTTGTTTTGCGGACAAATAATTTGTATTGTGGAAAATATTTTTGAAATATTTATAATTAGCAGTGAAATAATTTTATATTTCAATAAAAGGGCGCTAAATGACATATTTCAATGTAAATAACCTTGAAAAAATGGTTGAGTTTCATCGATTTGCAGCAAAATAAGCCTATTTCCAAAATTTTGCTTCATTTTGGACTGTTGGGGGCAAAATGCTTGTTCATTTCAGTAACAAGTTACAATATTATTGTATATTTTGGTAAACCTCTTTGAATGAAGCAAACTTTTTTGATTGGCAAAGAAATAATCATGAATTTTTGCAATTATTTGTTATTAAACTTAAAATTTGTCAGTCTGTGGCGAATGGTTCTGCATTTCAATAATAAGCCACAAAATTATCATGGATTTAAGAAATAGATTAGGGGAAAAAAATTATTGATTAGAGCGATAAAATAAACTCTTATTTCTGTAATTAATTATCATGAAGCATAAAGTTTCTCAATAAGTGGCAGTATGATGCCATATTTTATTATGCCACAAAATTATCGCTCATTTCAAAAAATAATTTTGAAAAAAGAGCAAATTTTATAGATAATTTTATTTTATTATAGAGTGATTTGAAAATCTTTATATTTAACCAACCCACATCTGTAGTTATGTTATTTTACAATTGTTTTGTTCTTATCTTTAAAATGTATTTCAAAATTGCTTTGTACATTTTGGTTAATTGTTCAGAAAGTATTTTTAATTTTCAGAAATTTACTGTAAGCCATTTTCACCCCTGATTACACGCAAATTTTGCAGACAGATTACGAAATTTTAAAAGCCTGTCACAGACTGCTATAAAACTTTCTGCCACTGGGATCTATACAGTCGGCAGCAAAAGTATTCAAGCACTAGCAGAATTATTGGCTAGTGCTTGGATACTTTTGTTGCCGATTGTATATTCTCTTTAGAAATTAGTTTTAAAAAGTTTTTTTTAAATAAAGTTGAAATTTTATATGAGGTTTTTCTCTAAGATTTTCAATAATGCTAATTTTGTGGGCTTATTAAAGACTTTTATTATTATTATTATTATATGTATAAACTGGGTGTTAGATAAAGATTATGACCATGAACTTTCAGAGTCTTTCTCAGAACTAGAGTTCATGAGGTTACCTAAATCAAAATTACTACCTGAGTTAGAAAAAGATTGATGTATCATCAGGGTTAGAAATAAGCAGTCGTTAGTCGTATTTTGCAACCAGTTTTTTCATTTTGATGCCTAGAATTCCAATCATAGGTGCCATATTTGATGCCTGGACTTTTTCCTCATCATATCTAATAATTTTCCCAATCTCATCAGACAGCAAACAAGTCTATTTCACCTATTTCACAAGTCTATTAAATTGTGGTGGAATGGTGTATCTTCTGGGTGAAGAATGAATTTGTGATTTTAAATATGTATGTTTAATATTGTGAATGTAATTACATTCATTACATAAATATTTTTTATATAATCTTGCATATAATATTTACAAGTTGATGCTTTATTATTATTTTTTTTTTTTTAAATATACATATTTAATTATAGATGGCACCTAGATTTTTAATTTGGGCGCCTAAAAAATTTAATCCAGGCGTTATTTTGACGCCTAGTTTCAAAATTCTTATTTCTACCACTGTGTATCATTATTTCTCAAATGAATATTTTAAAAAACAGATACAAGCTCAGTGGGATAGCAGTGCATTAATTTTTCAATATATTCCTCTTTATATATATGTTGATGTTGCAAATGTTTTATAACTGTAATCATAGAAAGTTGTTGTTGAAGGAACATTCAAAATTCTGATTAACAACTATAGATTTCTTGTATTATATTAATTTTCTCCTTCTCGAACAATTTGCTCGAAACATATTTGACATTACTATAAATAACTATTAACCGTATTATTGTGACTAATGAAAGATATGCTTAAATATGTTGTGTAAATAATTTACTAAAAAAAAAAAAAAATTGCGTTTTTGGCATTGAAAAATTCCCAGCCCTTATCACTAACTTCTTGTTATACCAGATTTTGGGCGTCCGTCAGGGTTGGCAAAAACCAGGTTTTTTTTTTAATTCATTTTTTGTTTAAACCAGATTTTTATTAATATATGTTTTCCAGTCACATTATACATATTTGTAAATAAAATTGTCACTTTAAAAAGTAATTAATATTCCAATATCAATTATCACTTCATCTAAAAATGATTTAAATTATTGATAACAAATAGGGATGAGATTTTTCAGCTTTTTTTGTAAGTTGATTTTCTTTCTGTAACAATGTATACAAGAAACAAAGTTTGTACTTTCAGACATGAAATTCTCTTATGTCTCATCTAATTAAAATCGTTTTCACATAGTCATGTTAATAAAACATTTATTTATTTTTATGTTCAAAAATAAAACAATCAAATAATTTATTTCTGTAGCACAGGCTTTTGCTACCTGAATTCTTATATTTTACTTTAATGTTTATCTTTTTCATAAAGTTTTATTTATTTTTACACTTTTGTCGATATCTCATCCTTGAGGTAAAGAACTGTTAAATATAAAAGTGCATTTTATTATAACTTAATTCTTTTATATTCAGAACTTCTAAAAATATTCCATAGTTGTAGTATTCAGTTTTCATTAAAATGATGTAAAGGCTGATAACAGGATTACTGTGAGTTGACATTTTTTTTTTTTTTTTAATAGTGAATGTTAAACCTAACATGCCTTTCCTACAATTTAATGATAATAAATTAACTTAATAACAATAAAATTCTTAATTTAATGAATTAGGGAAAAATTTAAAAAACTCCAATACAATAAAAAAGAGTCATAGGAAGAGATTTAAGAAAAAAGTGTACTTTTGGATTATGTAATGGAATATTGCAATCCATATGAAAATTGCATATTGAATAGAATTTACATTTAATATAAATAAAATTAGAAGTTTTATAGCTTTTATTGAAACTAAACTTTATATTTTAAGAAAACACTCTTCATCGGATTTAGAATCTTTTGCAATTAGAATTATTTCAACATTTTTCAATACTTGGATATTAAAATTTTTAATGTCATTTCCTTAATTCTAGTGGTGTTACATTTTAATAAAATAATTCATGTAATTTTTACTTTATATCTTGTACAAAATAAATGTGCTTTCCATTATTTATTTTACGTTTCACTACATTTAGCCTTAGATCCTTTCATTTATTATTTTATAAGATATTTAATATAAATTTGCTAAATTTATTACATTATCATATTATATAAATTTGTTAAATTTAATATAATCTATAATTTCTAGATATTTTTTTTCTCCATATATAATAAATTTAATAAAACCAGCCAATTATGCAATAAATCACATAACTAAAACCTTCTCTGAAGAAAAATTACAATTGAAATAAACTGAATTAAAAGTAAAAGTTGTTTACATAAAAATAATTTATAAATTTCAGTTAAAAAAAGGAGCAATAGAATAAAAATTTTGAATTTTTTGGAAAGGAAAAAAAATAAAAATACCAGTTGGTTTAAACCATAGGTTCTCAACGGGGGGCGGTACCACCCCCAGGGAGCGCTGGAAGCTGCTGAGAACTTGCTTTGTGTAGTAGGGGAGGGGGGCGATATAAGCACGTTTTAGTATTCAAACTAAATATTTAAAACTAGCAGGCTACGCCCGCTTCGCTGGTCACTATATTTAAATGAATTTTTGAAAGAATTGAATTAATATTTATTTTTTTACACCACATTCTTGAAAAAACCAAAAGAAAAGAAACTGAAATTGCTCCAAACCTCGCTTAGGGTACCCGCTGTCTACGGCAGCTCTTTTCCCGCCCGCACTGCATCAGGTCTAGATTTCCCGTGCTTGCAGAAAGATCTTTTCCGGGCACTTCAATCTGGATATTTATCGACGGCAGGGGGGATCTGCTACAATTTAAGAACTACGATTTTAAAGATGACTGTATCTCAGCATCTATTAAATATTTTAGTTTTGAACCATGTATTTTATAGCCCATGCTATTTACACTATAGTACAATTTGATTCCGACCAATGAAATAAAATAAAACAAAACAAAAAGTTGATTAAAAAATAAATATAACATATAAACAAATAAATTTTAATCATTTTAATCCTTTTTACTACGTATATACTACTATTTTTCCCGATAAATACTGTAAATTAAAAAAATTAACAAATAAAAGTTTTTTCTTTTAAAGGAATTAATTAAAAATTGAAAAATAAGAAGTTGTTCTACTATAAAAAAATTAAATATAACTGTTATAAATTTTTTCTGCTGCATTACGATTAATAAATATAACAAATTAAAAAAAAAAAAAAAAAAAAAATTCGCCTTCAAATGAATGTATTAAATAAAAATAAGTTGCGTAATAGCCGTTGCTAAGATACGCAGACGATAGAAGCAAAATAATAAATCTATGAAAAATGAAGCATTAAAGCCAATATTTAAAATCGAAAAAACTTTAATTTAAAAAATTCAAATTTGAAATTCGAAAAAATCTCGATGAGGTGCACACATGCATGGTCCCAGGTACCTATATGCCAAATTTGGAAGCTCTGCGATCAGTAGTGTGAGCACCAGAGCGCAGATACACACACAGACACACACACACACACACTTCTCTTTATTTATATAGATTTCGCATGTGTTATATTTTTCACTTCTTAAGGGGGCGTCAGCTCTAAAACGCTTGAGAATTACTGGTTTAAACTGTGCCAACCCTGGCATCAGTCCAGGATCATAGACAAATTTTACTTTGCTGCAGATAGCTATATAAATTCCTACTAAGACTTTAATTATAAAACTTTGATTACTACAAATGTTCACATAAATTATGGCATTGAAACATAATTTATGTGAAAATATTAATTAGAAAAGTTTCTTAAGATAAGTGCATTACTTTATCGTAGAATTTAATTTTTGAAAATAGAAATTAAACTTAAAAAAAAAAAAAAAAAGAGAGAAATATACCATAATCCATGACTTGAGTGCTAATTACCTGTCTTATATCTTGAGTATTGTATTTCTTATCTTGAATACTATATAAACACATTTTGAGTTTGTGTATCTAATCATAAATACTATGCGATTTATGTCTATACCGGATGTTATTTAATTACATAAAAAAATATATATGTATATACTCGTCTGATGTGTTGATTGTCTGTGAGTATTAAGAATTGCATTGTGAATTGAATTAAGTTCGTTAAATGATTTTTCGTTTATGTTTTGATTAACAAAATAAATTTGAAGTTTTTCAATGCAGTCTATTGCAACTTTATGAGTGAACAATACGTAATTTCTCCGACAGCCGCGTCCCATGTTATTCTATGAGGAAATTTGTTTCTATAATTACTCATCGTAAAACACATTTTTTTTTAATTCCGTTTTCACATTCAGAAAATTCACAATCGTGAAATTAGTACTCATTTTATAAAAATTGATTTTTTCAAATTTTTAGTATTTCATTTTGTGGTTAAAAAATGAAAAAAATGCAATTTGTGAAAATTTGAATTTTTGAACTCTTAATATATAAAAATTTTGAAAAATCAATTTTTTCGAAAATAAGTACTAATTTAATGGTTGGGAATTTTCTGTTCTGTCATGTTTTTTTTAACAGTGTTATTTAATTTCAGTAGTAAGAATGACTGTTTCATTGGATTGTTTCGAGAATATTCATTGACTATTAATTTTTGTGGCTCCAAAAATGGTTTTATTCAACCGTTTCCTAAATATTCATTAAATGACATGCATTTGTCAATTAGAACCTGTTCGCATCTTTAAGAATTACTTTCTACATGCAAAAATGCCGACAGCTTTTGTAATGACATCATTATAGGCTCAATATTCATTAGATAAAGTGCATTTGTAGATTAGAACCTGCTCGTGTCTTTAAAAATTCTTTTTTATATGCAGAATTGACGACAAGTCTTAAGACTTGTCTATCATTACGGCTTTATCTGCAAGCTGAATATTCATTAAATAAAGTTTATTCATTGACTAGAACCTGCTAATGTAATTTCTATATGCAAAAATATCAACTTTCATGACAATATCATTATGGGCTCTATCCCTACTGACTGAATACCCATTAAATGAATTGCATTCATCAACTAGACCCTTCTTATTAAGAATTATTTTTTACATGCAGAAATGTCAACAACTTTCATAATATCATTACGGAATCTATTTACAGGCTGAATATTCATTAAATAAAGTGCATTCATTGACTAGAACCTGTTCATGTCTTTAAGAATTACTTTTCACATGCAGAAATTTTGACAATTTTCATAACAATATCATTACGGGCTGAATATTCATTAAAGTGCATATTCGTCGACTAGAACTTGCTCCTGTCTTTCAGAATTACTTTTTACACACAAAAAAGGCCGACAGGTTTTGAAACATCATCATTACAGGCTGAATATTCATTAAATAAAGTGCATTCGTTGATTAGAACCGGCTCGTGTCTTTAAGAACTTTTTTTCATATGCAGAATTTTCAACAAATTTCATAACTATCATTATGGCCTTTATCTACGAGCTGAATATTCAATAAATAAAGTGCATTCATCAACTAGAACCTGCTTATGTCTTTAAGTATTACTTTCTACACGCAAAAATGTCGAGAACTTTCATAATATCATTACAGCCTGAATAGTCAGTAAATAAAATGCATTCATGGATTAGAACGTGCTTATTTAAGAATTACTTTCTACTTGCAAAAATGCTAACTTTCATAGCATTATCATTACTATCTCTATCATTAGCTTCTTTTGAGATATTTTCTATGATGATAGGTCATATATAATGTCAAAACCTTTCTGTTTTTGCTCATTAAGAATATATAATTTTCATAAATATCTCCAAAATAAAGTCACAGAAAGACCAAAAAGGGAAGTTTGTAACTAGATGTTATAACAAACCTATATATCAATTTGCAATGTTCTGCGCCCAACCATTTTAAATTTGTGCAAGATACACATACATGACATTATGAAAAATCATCTAATGCCGTAGATATCTCTAAAACGAGAGCTCGTATTAACGCCGAAGTTGCAGATGTACAAATAGACATCATGACAGTCAAAATAAAAATTTTCAAATTCTACAATCATTCATTTTTGAGCTATGCAAGATACAAAACCAATTTTGCAAATTGGGATTACAATATACAGAAGTCAAAACAGAAATCATCCTACCTTTCCTATGTTTTAATTTTTTGAGCAAATGATCAGTAACCCTTAAAAAGGAATGATATCAATACAAAAAACCCTTAATGGGTTAAAAGCTTGTGACGCAGCTACTTTATGGCAATAAGAAACTGAAATATAGGTCTTAAAAATAATGATATCAAACTTTAAGTGACGCTTTGGTGTTAATCATGAAAAACGGCAGTTTTTCCAGTGACGCAAGTGGAAGGACAAACTGAACGCTGCGAACTCATGTATACGGCTAGTTTGACATCAAAGAGATTTGTAAAAGCCGACACTTAATATCTCAGCAAATATGCCATATTTTGTTCTGATCTTTTCAAAATAGTCTTATCTTCAGTCTTAATCTATCCTGAAAATTTTACATTTCTACATGCAGTATGTTTTGAAATCTGAATCTCAATTTACAGCCAAAAAGGGAAAACGATTGGTGTAATGTAATGGACTGAATTCTGAAAAATATCTCTAAAACAGCTCGAAGGATTTTCATATAATTAATATATGTTGTTAATAGGATCTGTCTGAATCTAGTAATGTTTTCATTTTTTCCAGGAAAACTCTTGTTTTTTATAAAAGTTGTTTTAAAAATGGAACTATATTACTCCGCTAATTGCATGCTTTCCTCTGGCGAAAACGTCGTGATATGGTTTTTACTAGCAAGGCTTGAGAAGGCCATGTTGGTTGGTTGACCAACGTGAATGCAGTCAATGAATTATTTAAACTTTCCTTTTTTTAACGCAAAAATACTTTATTACATTTTTTATATATTTATTGTATATATGCTAAGTCAAATTCACTAAAATATATTTTCTCTTCTGCTATGAAAAAGATATTTTTGATTTCAAAATTTCATATTTAGTCAAAAGATTATTTAGATAACATTTTAAATAAGGAAGTATTTTGTAATTTTAGATATTCCATTTTATCATAATAATGATGATTTTACGATTTTTTAAAGCAAAAAATTTTTAATCATTCATAAAAATCGATTTTATAGTAGCTCAATGATTTGCGATTCCTATTCATGTATCCTTCCTCACAGGAAATGGAAAAAAAACAGCAAATGGTGTTTTGGCTCCATCTTTTGTTTTTAATTTAAATTAAAACATACACTTTTGCAAATATATTGTATATATATATATTTCTTTTTAAAAATTGAAAATCTCTTTTTAAAATACAGTTAGTTTATTCATATATTTACTTTTCAGACTTTAAAATGATACCTATTTTAAATATTAGCATAATCAAACTAATTTTTTTATTATTATTTAAAGCTATAATGACTAGGGAATGAAAGGAGGGATAAATACACTGTATATTAAAAAAAAAAAAAAAAAAAAAAAAAAATAAAATAACATGAAAATAGAATTAAAATTCATGAAAAATGTGTCAAATAGCAATTATTAAAAAACACGTCAAAATAAATAAATGACATCTTTACTTTGAAACCCATGATTTATTTTAAAAATATAATTCTCTCTTTCTTTCTTTCTTTCCTTTTTTTCTTTTTTCTTTTTTTAATTAATTAATTTCTGCATGAAAAATTCCATTTCATAACTATATTTAAAACTACAATAAATAAAAAACCCTCCTTTAATTTTAAATATTTATTTCTACATGTTTCTAAGCAATTAAAAGTGTTTTTTTTTTTTTTTTTTTTTTTTTTTTTTATAAAGAAAAGTAGCTTAAATATGGGAATGTATGGTTTTATCATGAAGGTAATAATTTGGCCATCTAGTGGCGCCATCTCGTAGCTTGTATTAAAACCATATACATTCCTATATTTAATTTATTTTTCTTAAAAAAAAAAAAAAAAAAAGAAAGAAACTTTTAATTGCTTAGAAACATGTAGAAATAATTATTTAAAATTAAAGTAGGGTTTTTTTGCTTATTGTAGTTGTAAATATATTTATGAAATGGAATTTTTCATACATAAATTAATTAATTAATTAAAAAGAAAGAGAGAATTATACTTTTTTAATAAATTATTATGGGTTTCAAAGGAAAGATGTTATTTATTTATTTTGACGTGTTTTTCAATAATTGCTATTTGACACATTTTTCATCAATTTTAATTCTATTTTTATATGTATATATATATATAGCATACTTATCCGATCTTTCATCCCCTATCCATTGTTGCTTTAAATAATAATAAAAAAATTAGTTTGATTATGTTAATATTTAAAATATGTATCATTTTAAAGTCTGAAAAGTAAATATATGAATAAACTCTAACTGTATTTTAAAAAGAGATTTTTAATTTTTAAAAAGAAATATATATATAACTTGTATTTTCCATAAAACTTAAGCTTAACTTGTATTTTACTTATTAACTTGTATTAACTTTAGCTTAACTTGTATTTTCCATAATTTTTTTCTCCAAATGATTTTATCTTATTTTTAAAATTATAGAAATGTAGACCTTAATTTATATTTTGTCTATTTTTTTTCCACCAAATATTTTTATGAAATAATTTTTACCTGCACTTTTGATGAAAGTTTAAATTGTGAATATTTGAGCTTAGCCTCAAAAGGGAAAAGAAAATAAATAAATTTCCATTTTTAACATTAACTTGATTTTTTTAAATTGTTTAATTTGCATTTGTAATTCTCTAAAAAGAAACTTGCAAAATGTAAATTACGTAATTCTAACTTAAATTTGAAATTTCCCACTTATTATTATTATTTTAAAGAGTTTGAGAATCCCACTCAATATTTTTACTTTCCGAACACTATAGTGAGGAAAGTATTGTAATCATGTCAAAAATCCGAATTTGAGATTTTGATGTTTCTATACGTTTCAAGGTCCAATGAGTCCGTTTTCACTATTTTTGCGATGATGTATGTATGTGTGTGTATGTATGTGTGTATGTATGTCTGTGAGTGAACACGCTAGCGTCTAAACGCTTTGTTCGAATAAGCTGAAAGTTGGTACGTATATTGTAAGTCACCATAGTACGAACCCTATAGATTTTGGTGAATCTAGCACTTATAGTTTTTTTACAGGGACAAAAAGAAAAATTCTTTATCATTATGGCCTATGGGACCAAAATCTTAAAAGTGCGATAGCATCTAAACGCCTTATTCAATTGAGGCGGCCCACCAGCGGCCGAGCGGTTCTGCGCTCAAAGCTGGTAGATGGGAGGTGCCGGGTTCGATCCCAGGTCGCGCTCATCGACCTAGCCGTTCGGAGTTTTCCGTGGTTTCCTCCGAAACTTGCGTAAATACAGGCTAGGACCCCTTAGAAAGACCCCCACGGAGGGCATTCCCCCTCTAGGCCTAGGACACATCAGGAGTCAATCGGCCTTAAATCCTACAACCAACCTTATTCAATTGAGCAAAAAATTTATACACATATTATAGGTCACAAATACTCAATTTATATAGATTTTGGAGAATCTAGCAATTACAGTTTTTTTTACAGGGCACAAAGAAAAATTCTTTATCATTATGGCCTATGGGGCCAATTTTTTGTGTCATAGCATCTAAACGCCTTATTAATATGAGCAAGAAATTTGTACACATTTTATAGGTCACAGTTGCACCAACTGTATAGATTTTGGTGAATCTAGCACTTACAGTTTTTTTACAGGGACACAAAGAAAAATTCTTTATCGTTATGTCCAAGGGACAAAATTTTTAAAAGTGCGATAACATCTTAAAGCCTTATTCAATTGAGCTGAAAATTTATATGAATATTATAAATCACCACAACGAAAAATTCTTTATCATTATGATCTGTAGGCTCAAAGTTCAGTAGCGCTAAATAAAACGTCGTGTAATATATGGAGAAAAATACTGAAACACTCTATTATGGTTTTCTTTCTTTTGTTTGTTTAACAACTCCTCTTTCTTTGCTTTATCTATAAAACTGTTAATTAGTCAATGTTCGGAAAGTCGAGTGGAGTCACTCCAGATTTTTTTCTAGTGCGAAGCTTCTCCATTTTGTTTCCAAGTGGCAGGCTACTTGAAAATTTGTCGGCATGATAACGTTTGAAATACTGAATTAATTCAAACTAAATTTGTAGTGTGGATTTATCTCAGAAATGTATTTGTTATGTTCATTTGCCAACTTAATCTACCCTCTTGTTTCCCGGTGCCAGCCCACTGAAAATTTCAAATTTATATTAGAAAGGTTCTATGTTAAAACTCCATATATACAAGACTTCATTAATAAATCCATCAAGTCCATTAATAAATTGTAGAATTGGAAAATTGTAGAATTTTGAAAAAAAAAAAAAAATGGTGGCAACTTCATTATAAAAGATAAATCAGTTTACCCTTCCTAGGAGCCAGAAGGACTTGTTTTAATTTTTTGATCAATAACCCCTAAAAAGTAATGATATCAGTACAAAAAACCCTTAACGGGTTAAAAGTTTGTGACGCCGCTACTTTATGGCTAGAAGAATTTGAAATATGAACCTTAAAAATAATGATATGAAATTTTAAGTGACGCTTTGCAATTAGTTAAAATATACATAGATTTTCTTATTTGATCATTTACTTTCTACTTTTATTTATATTTATAATGCAAACGTAATATTTTTAGCTTCAACATCAGACAGATATATAAAATACACTCACTGATGCTTTTTAATTCACATTTCAAATTCAAAATAACAGTTTTAAAAGGAATGATATAAAAATTCCAGTGGCGCCTCGGTGTTATTTTAAAAGATTTGTTTTTAGATTCCATTAAAATTACTTTTGTTTTGTCTAATAAAGTATATTTACATAGTGAAACAGTGCTTTTAATTTTCGAATATACTGTCAAATAATTATACTTTCACTAAGTTTGCATTATAAATTAAAATTATTTATTTCAATAAATTGATTTATCTTTTGCGTCACGCTATCCAAAACTGCAAGTAAAATCTGTGTAAATATTTTCCTTACGTCACACTACCTCTTTGCGCAAATTTTCACTCAGTTGGATACTATGATAATGATACTATGTTTTGGATAGCGTGATGCAAAAGATAAATCAATTTATTGAAATAAATAATTTTAATTTATAATGCAAACTTAGTGAAAGTATAATTATTTGACAGTATATTCGAAAATTAAAAGCACTGTTTCACTATGTAAATATACTTTATTAGACAAAACAAAAGTAATTTTAATGGAATCTAAAAACAAATCTTTTAAAATAACACCGAGGCGCCACTGGAATTTTTATATCATTCCTTTTAAAACTGTTATTTTGAATTTGAAATGTGAATTAAAAAGCATCAGTGAGTGTATTTTATATATCTGTCTGATGTTGAAGCTAAAAATATTACGTTTGCATTATAAATATAAATAAAAGTAGAAAGTAAATGATCAAATAAGAAAATCTATGTATATTTTAACTAATTGCAAAGCGTCACTTAAAATTTCATATCATTATTTTTAAGGTTCATATTTCAAATTCTTCTAGCCATAAAGTAGCGGCGTCACAAACTTTTAACCCGTTAAGGGTTTTTTGTACTGATTAAATATACCAATAGTCTACCTTTCTGTAATGAATTTAAAAATTTTAAGCACTTTATTCTACGTAAATTTAATCTACTAATTCCTTTCTCCTCCCCCTGTACTATTAAAAACTTAGTTGTTAATGACCGGGATATCAACAAACCTACGGGTGGGGTTTACAAAATCCCTATTAAATATAATGATGAACTTTTTTACTACATTGAGCAAACACGACGCACGCTTAAAGCAAGAGTAAATGAACACATTCGAAATGTTAAAGAGAAAAAAAGATTTATTTTAGTTGAATTTCTTTACGAGCACCCTGAAGCTATTCCTCTGTGGACCCAGGCCAAATTAATTTCAGCCCCTCGTGACTTTCAAGACCTTCTAATGACAGAAGCAATAAATATTATCAAGTACAATAAAGTTATTAACTCCAAGGATGCTGCATCTCTTCATAAAATACGGCACACGTTGTGCTCGTAAGATTATTGAAAATTGTATTGAAATCCGTTTTTTCAAGTTTTTTGCTATGTAGTTCCTGTGCGACCTTTTGTGGACTGAACTTTTTTTTTTTTTTTTTTAACTTTAACCATATTGAACTTCTCAGTTATATATTGCTGGCTACTATGTTACTTAAGTACACCTGATGATGCTATTTTGATAATATCGAAATGCTTTGTGTCTGGTTTTAATAAAAAAAAAATTATCTAGGTGTTTTTAAAAGTGATTTTATACTTTTTTATATAATATGTGTACACGTGAAACGCTTTCTAATTTTAAACTTTCAGTAGTTTTTAATTTTAACTACATAATTATTTATCTTTACTTTCTCTTACCATAAGGAAGAGAAAGTATTGTTTTTGGGTCAAATTTTCGAATGTGAGTTTTTGTTATATTTACACTTTTGAGGTCACCTGAATCCAAAAATCATGTTTTTAGCGGTTGGTCTGTGTGTGTGTTATCAGCATATCTCAACAACAAATAGCAGCAGAAAGTCCAAACTTGGTATTCTCAATGTATATCATATAGGGATACTACAGTAAGCTTTTCGTTGAGATGAAGCAAATTGTTCGTGTAGAGGGGCACTCAAGATTATTCAAATACATTACATCTGTGAGGGAAATTGCAGATAAGTAGAGTTTAACATCTATAAACTGCACTAAACCAAATGAAATGAATATATATTTTTTATATGCGTAAAAACATGCCTCATGTCATGTAGAATAGGGCAGGCAAATAATTCATTTGTTCATTTGCAAGACTACACAAAAAACTATATTATAGTGCGACAATAACTGAAAATTGATGGAAGTGCATTTCAGGTTGTGCCATATATTATTACTAAAGGATTATATTCAGGTGCACTATGTGGTTCGTACATAATCTTCAAAAGATATACAGGGTTGAAAATATTTAAGCGATAACATTTTTTTTATCGTTAGTGGAAGTGCTTTACTATAATATTTTACCATGTCTAGGAAAGCTATTCAGGAATGGAAATGAATTCCTCATAGACATATGATAAATAATGTATGTTTTTAAGCTAAATATTCATCGCTTGTTGTTTGTGTATTTACACGTTTTGAGGCTTCCTGATTACCAAAATCAAGTTTTTAAAACTTTGATCTTTGTCTGTGTCTCTTA
Organism: Salticus scenicus; assembly: GCA_963930645.1. NCBI lineage: Eukaryota > Metazoa > Arthropoda > Arachnida > Araneae > Salticidae > Salticus > Salticus scenicus. The sequence continues at coordinate 181,208,142 of OZ005653.1, read as the reverse complement.
CAGCAACTTAAAAATGAATGATTTCAGAAGCTCCGAAAGTTGTATTTTCAAATTAATTATAAGTTTGTTGCTGGAAAGGTTTGATCAAGACTGATAAGTTTCAAGGAATGTTACGTGTGAAACTTGTCTGAATAATTTTAAATGAACTTTTAATTTTAATTACAGATTTAAATTCTATGTAAATGTAGATGCAGTAAAGAAACGCCCCCCCCCCCTTTCACACAGAACTAATTATCATATAAAACTCTTCCGAAGCCTAATTTGAATTTTTTTAACATAGGTTTACATAACAGTACTCGTTATGTTACCTCTTAATCTCCGACCTGTATTTATAGTATTAAATTTCAGGGTAAGAGAAAGTCATGTGAGTGACACACCAGATTATTTTCTTTCTATGCATTTCAACATATATGAATTTCATTTATTCTATATGTGAGTCATTTATCTTCAAATCTGACTTTCTAATTCTTATTTATTTATATATTAAAATTATTACTCACGAATTATGTTCATATTTTTAGTTCCCCATCATACTATAGGTATGGGGAACTTAGGTAATCGTGAAAATTTTCGACTTCGGTTTTTTTACTTTTTTACACTTTTTCAGGTGTGAGGAATCCGAAAATGACAAAATTTGTATGGTGTCTGTCTGTAGGGTATCTGTTAGTCTGTTAGTCTGTTAGTCCGTTAGTTTGTTAGTCTGTGTACACGATATCTCAAGAACAAATTGTCGCAGAGAGGTCAGATCAGTTTTAAAATATTACTTTTGACACTGGCAAGAACCCTATTCATTTGCAACATTCGAATTTAAAAACTTCGTAAGTTATTAGAAATTTACGATTTTCTTAACATGGGAGAATAGGACAAAAATTCACTTAAATGTGCATCAAATGGAAACTTTTTACTGTAAAAATGTCATACCAGTTTTAAAATATCAGTTTTGATGCCGGAATGAACATCAGTAACTATAAATATGCTACTTTGAAATTTTCGCAAGTTATTGGAAATTTACGAATTTCTTAACATGGCAGTATAGGGAAAAATTTCACAAAAACGTCAATTTTGAGCGATATTTTCATCGTAAAGATGTCAGACTACTTTTGAAATATTATTTAGAACACTGGCATGAATATTAATGACTATGAATTTTCCAATATAAAAATTTCGTAAGTTATTGTAAAATTACGAATTTCATAACATGGCAGAATAGAGCCAAATTTCACATAAACGTCAATCTTGAGGGATATTTTCATCGTAAAGATGTCAAACCACTTTTTAAATATTATTTTGGATACTGGCATGAATATCATAGACTATGATTTTTCCAATTTAAAAAATTCGTAAGTTATTTGGAATTTACGATTTACTTGACATGTCAGAATAAGGCAAAATTGAGCGTAAACTTCCATTTTGAGGATCATAAATACATTAGACAACTTCAAAATTACATTTAGGATATTTATTTGAACATGATTGAATACAAATATTCTAATAGGAAAATTTCGTAAATTATTCGTAATTTACGATTTTATCAACATAGCGAAATTGTAAATTTTTCATATAAGTATGAATTTTGTGGATTATTGCATTGGAAATAGTAGCATGAAAACTAAACAACAGAATTGACCCAGATAAAATAAATTAATAGATCAGAATAAGATAAATATATCGAAGTGAACGGTGTATAGCCTATTAGGCGGGGATTTCATTCTGTCACTCTATCAATCTTTGGTCAAATTCATTTCTTTTAACATGATTATAATATGTCTCGCACTACAAATTTATGAGAACATAAATATGATGGGGAACTGAGCAGAGTCCACCTATGCCAACTAGTTTATGTAATTCTTAAAGTACTTAATAAATACATAAACGAATTATGTATTTGTACAGAAAAAATAAAAATAAAAAAATCAGTCATTATACAACAATAAGTTTATTGAAATATATATATAACATATTGTAGTACTAAAATAATGTATGAAACTAAAACAATAATGACTAACTACTAAAATAATGTATGCTAGAATAAAAACACTATTCTGTCTCAATGTTTAAAAAATAAGAAGAAGAAGAAATTGATGATTTAATTAATTTAAAAGTTTATAATCAAATCAAAGATCTTTCTTCAATTTAAATTTAAATTAAATTAAATAAACTTGCATTATTTTTATTATTATTATTATCTTTATTATTTTCATAATATTGTATAATAACATCGGGATAATATCTTACACAGTCTCTTAAAGAATTTATATATATATAACAACATTAAATAGTTATATTTTGTAATTATATGAAATTTACTTGACTCTTACAAACCATAAATTACGATAATATGCTTTGTCGTACCAAGCACATTTCTCTAATAATCGAATGAAACAAAACATATGTTGAATAAAATTTAGAAAAACTTCAAGAAAGTACTTGCCAAACTAACTTAAAGGCTCGTAAAACACACATTATTATTGTTGTTATTATTATTTTGTTAATTGGTGAAAGCTTTGGAATTTTCGATAAGTTGAATAGTGGATGATTCTTCCTAAATACTTGATTTTATACACCAAAAATACTTTAAAAAATTATTTTTCTCTGCAGATATTTAAAATCTGAATATTTTATTTTTGCATTACTTTTGACATTGTAAATTTTATTTCATTTTTTAATGATTATCGAAAATTATTTCTTGTAATTTATGTTCATATTTTTGTATATATATTTATTAAATTATTTAATGAATACATAAACACATACTGGTAGAAAAAATAAAATTCACGACTTTTTTCCCCTAATATAAAAAAAGAAAAAGAACTCAAGCCTAAAAAAAAAAAAAAAAAAAAAAACTTTATTTGATTATTTGTTTATTTAACCCAATAGCGCCCAGCGTCCTGTTTATAGAACAGTTTTATTTTATGAAAATCACACAAGGAAACCATACTTATCCCAAACTTTTACAAACGCCTAACGTCCTATATCAGGAGTGAATATGAATTTATGAAAAAAAAATTAAGTAAAAAATTTTTTTTTAACATTAGAAGCTTTTTATTGTGAAGCCCTAAAAAACATAAAATAAAAAACTATTCTAACAAAGACATGCTATAAAGATATGAAAGTTTCAACACTAAGAAAAATTTAGAGAAAAATATAGATATTTCAATTTTGCAAGAGATGAAAATTTTTAAATATTCAAAATATTTTAAAAAGCATTCGAGACCAGTATTCTTAGTCATTTTTTGTATAATTATTCGTTAAACTTTAAATTTCAAATGTCTCGAAAGCTTTTTAAGATATTTTGAATAATTAAAAATTTCGTCGCTTACAAAATATCTATATTTTTCTCTAAAATTTTCTTAGTATTGAAACTTTCATTTCTTTAAAGCATGTCTTTGCCAGAATAATTTTTTATTTTACGCTTTTTAAGACTCCACAATAAAAATCTTCTAATGTTAAAAAATGTTTCTTTTACTTAAGTTTTAATTTTGGGCTTTTTAGTTATATATATGAAAAAAAAAAGAAAAAAGCTTCTTATAAAAACTAATCAAGATACTGTGTAGGCAACGAAAGGTTTACTTTTATCAATTGACATCTTTTCTTTTAATTATCTGCAAAAAAGTAACGCATTGGCCTTCGAGGATCGAACCTATTACGACCATCACGTTATGAGCATGACATTCAAACCAAAAGACAAAGAAAAGTCAAGAAAAGTCCTAGAACATGTTAAAAAATCTAACAAATACAAGAAGAAAACTGTTCTCAAATACTTTTTTTAATATTTTGAATATTTAAAAGTTTTCATCTCTTGCAAAAGTGAAATATATATATATATATATATATATATATATATATATATATATATATATATATATACTCTATAACAAAAAAAAAAAAAAGGCGCACCAAGAAGAAGTGCGGACAAAAATTGGTAGATGGTGTGGAATGGGTGGTCCGAATGGGACAAAAATTGGTAGATGTGATGTACATGTGGAGGAAATCAATTGATTACAGTTTCAGAAAATTTGAATGATTTAATCAAGAGAAAGGGCCTCACAAAGTAAACAAGTCAATAACGCGTTGGTCCACTTCTGGCTCTTATGTACGCAGTTATTCGGCTTGGTATTAATTGATAGAGTTGGCAGATGTGCTCTTGTGACGTATCGTGCCGAAATCTGTCCAATTGTTGCGTTTGATTGGTAAAATCCCGAGCTGGTTGTAGGACCCTTTTTATGATGCTCCAAACGTCCTCAGTAGAAGAAAGATCCGGGTACTGAGCTCAACCCCACTGAGCCGCCTATTAAGGGTATCTGAAGTCACTGAAGTACTAGTAGCACGTAGGATCGACGACAATAAGGATTTGGTGCTTGATTCCATCAAAACCTGTATGTATGTCAATTTGTGTCCAGTTTGCATTACTCCTTTTTCGTGTGTCACTTTTTTTTTGTTATAGGTGTATATATATATATATACTAGCTGACCCGACAAACGTTGTTTTGTCATATAAATTATTTCTAGAGAATATTTCGCTAGAAAAAAATGACTAACTTATTGTAAGTGTGTAAGGATGTGGTATATAAGTGGAAGATGTATGGAGCGCTATGAACGGTGAAAGAATATAAAAATAATAAAACACCAATCATTTATTTTTTTAATTTATTAAAATTGATTGTTTAAAATTATATACATATCGCTACTTATAACAATATTACTAAAAAACAATATAAATCCCTTAATGCAACAGAGTGTACAATATTTTTTGTTATCCCATCTTTCACCAATACAAAAAAACTGGATGGTTTGCCGACTGGAGAGCCACGTATAATTGTCCGTGTGAAAAACATGATGTGTTCTAAGCCACAGACAGATATCGTTTGGCCCTGAGACTTATTGATAGTCATTGCAAATGCCAATCTAATTGGAAATTGATGGCGTTTAAATTGAATTGGCACATCTGTGGGTATAATAGGGATTCGCAGTAGTAATATATTTTCACCTCGGAATTTGTCATTTAAAATGATGGCTTCGATAACATTTTTCATTAATTTTTTATGACTAATCGCGTGCCGTTGCACAACCGTTGTGGGTTCAAATTACGAAGCAAAATAACCGGAGATCCAACCTTCAGTTGTAAAATATGCGATGGCATGCCTGGTAGATCCAATCAGTTTAAAAACTTTGTTGGATAATTTACAGCTTCAGTGGCATCGCAAACTGTATCATTAGATTTGTATGACACCAAGTCTCCTGGTAACAAATGTTGTATATTGAGATTCAATTCGTTGACGTCCACATTTTTTGCTGCTAAAATTGCTCTTTCTGCCAGCCACTCATGATTTGTGTATCGTCTGTGTATATCGGGAAATATCTGGTCAATAAGAGCATCTTGAGAATCAATGATTGTGCAGAAATCGGTCGGTAATTTTATGCATCCAGTTTCATCTGTAGTAACTTTTCCATCGCCGATATCTAACAATTGTTTTGAGAATGTTTCAGCGGATGGATCTTGAAGCTTTTGAACGCACAAATTTACTTTCAGTTGTACTTTTTCAACATTACGCCACAATGACGATGATTTTAAGCACGCGTTGATCTCAGCGTATGTTGAACGCGGAATAACGGGAAGTGCTTGTCTGAAATCACCTGAAAAGAGTAACAGAGTGCCGCCAAATAGTTTGTCGTTGTTTTTTATATCTTTCAATGTCCTGTTCGACGCCTCAATCGAATGTTTGTGTGCCATAGTGCATTCATCCCAGATAAGAATTTTACACTATTTCAGCACTGTGGCCATGGACGATAGTTTTTTTATGTTGCACACTGCGTCTGTGTTATTTTGAATATTTAGTGGCAGTTTAAATAATGAATAAGCTGTTCTGCCTCCATCCAATAAAGTTGCCGCAATGCCAGATGATGCAACAGCCAATGCGATGCCATTATTTGATCGTATTTCGGCGAGAATTAGCGAAATAAGGAATGTTTTGCCAGTTCCACCTGGTGCACCCAAAAAATAAAAAAGAATCCACCTTGTCCTGCCAAAACTGCGAGCATGATGCGGTCGTAAATGGTTCTTTGTTCTTCATTCATTAGTGGGACATTGCGAGCAACAATCGCTGCCATTTCTACAGTATTGTATTTTAGTTCACGATTCAATTCAGTGCTTATTAAATCAGATGCATTTCGATTTGTTGAATGCATACCGAAATGACTGAGTGGTAAGTTGGCAATGATAATGCAAAGATCTTCAATGGCAATCAATGCTTCATTGTACATAGCGTCACTGAATACTATCGTTAGATCGTTGCACCGTGAACGATGTTGATGCAATATATCATCAGTCACTGAATCTTTGTGATTATCTCATAATGTCTCTGCTCTGGCCGGGAAACATGTAGTCAACACTATAGCGAATAGTAGACGAATTTGTTTTGCTGTACAGTTCAGTCCTACTTCAGCAAGCATACACTCCCACTGGTTGTCGTCTTCCAGCAAGCCGAGTGCAAAGCATGCATCTTTATACGTTGGATACTGTTGTCCATTCACTTTACGTAAATCTTGAAATGACAAAGGGCCGATGACATTAACCAATAATAGTCGAAGATAAAAGCACTCAGTCTGTCTTGGATTGACTGTAAAAACTCGTCCCAAGGTGTTTGATTTGAATAAACCGGGACATGCATCAATCGGCGTGCCTTGCTTGCGGGGCATCCATTTTTTTGTTGGAGCCCACGTGAAATAGCGTGGTACTTCTAAATAGAGTAATGTCCGTGCAAAAGCACCAAAAGCATCCGCACGATTACACAATTCAAAAAATTCGGTGAGTGTAGTTTTTGGTGGATTTATAGCACGATCAATCGCTGTCTCGCTTGTGAAATATACGCGCTGGCCATTTTCAAGATGAACGGCTAAATGAAGAACTGCTGGATCCCGTTCATGAATTGGGAAACCAAAGATACGCCAAACAGCTTCATTGGAGCTGACGTACCAGCCAATTTGCTAAAGTGTTATTTCATCGTTGATATTCACCGGCGGAGCATTCACATTGGTATTTTCAACTCGAAATACAGCCATATCACTGCCTTTATTCACATACTTGCAAATGTATTTGATGCTCTTCACTGAACTGCAGAACTGAACATTAATATGAGCACCAAAAATAAATTAAAAAAAACTGGCGTGCTGACAATAGCAAGAAATTCAACTTCTTCACACACCATAAATTTTAAATCAGCACAACCGGTTTCGAAAGGACGTAGCCTTTCTTCATCAGGTGCAAACACGTGCAACTGCCTTGGAGGCAAAAGCAAGACTGAAAGCAGGACAAAATCCAGAGGGGGAGGAGCAACACAAACAACCAATAAGGAAAGCGCAGCTGACGTCACGCTCAGGGCAAAACACTCTACTCAGGGCAAAACATTGTTATTACCACCAATAGAGATTGTCCTTTTGCCACTCGTGAGTGGAAAAGATTGATTAAAAGAGCGTTTGTTTGTAAACATGCCCTTTCCTTATAGGAAGCAACATGCAGGACAGGACCAATCAGAGAGGAACACACGTACACACACACCACAAAATGAGGAGGGAGGAAAGGAGTAAACAATTATTATTTTTTTTTTTTCAATAATATTAAACTAATAAGTAATTTTAATAAAATTTATCCATTAATTATTGTTATTTTTATTTAAATTAGAATTATTTTATTATAACTAATATGATGTTATAAACATAATGAAGGAAATTATTTAATTGAATTAAACAAAGTGATAAAATTGTCAATGAAAAATCTGATTCCACTTTGCTGTCTACAGCCTGGAAAAATTTGTTTAATTCAATTAAATAATTTCCTTCATTATGTTTATAACATCATATTAGTTATAATAAAATAATTCTAATTTAAACAAAAATAATAATAATTAATGGATAAATTTTATTAAATTTACTTATTAGTTTAATATTATTGAAAAAAAATAATAATAATTGTTTACTACTTTCCTCCCTCCTCATTTTGTGGTGTGTGTGTACGTGTGTTCCTCTCTGATTGGTCCTGTCCTGCATGTTGCTTCCTATTGGTTGTTTGTGTTGCTCCTCCCCCTCTGGATTTTGTCCTGCTTTCAGTCTTGCTTTTGCCTCCAAGGCAGTTGCACGTGTTTGCACCTGATGAAGAAAGGCTACGTCCTTTCGAAACCGGTTGTGCTGATTTAAAATTTATGGTGTGTGAAGAAGTTTGAATTTCTTGCTATTAATATGAGCATTGAATGTTTTGCTCAGCGAGGCGAATATGGGACCACCCAACGGTTATCAATGTCAATATCTATGTTGTTGACATAGATGACCGCCATAGATGATAAGATTGTCCGCCATTATCGGGATTTCTTCGACGATGTATTGGATATCCGTCAAAATTTGTGATCGTGAAATTTTTCGGAAAACTTTTAGTACATTTTCCATCTGCACAAATAATAATGGCCTAAAAATTCATTTTTCATTTTAACATAAAATAACTCCGTCGGATATTGACGAATTTTTTAAAAGAATATACCATTTTAACTAATTTTAACATTTTAACAATATTAACGTTGAAAAAATATTTTAAACACTTATGGTTAAAAATTCATTTTTCATTTCAACATTAAATAAATTCTGACATCGTGTTTACGATTCTAAAATATTAACTTTGAAAAAATATTTTTAACACTTCGTAAGATACGGTTAAAAATTCATTTTTCATTTCAACATTAAATAAATTCTGACATCGTGTTTACGACAACTCACGCCATCTAGGTGGAAAAGTTGTTGAAAGAGTTGGTTAAAAATTAATTAAGAAAGAACTAATTAAGTTACAACTTTCATTTGTAAATCTAAACCATTCTCGAATCCACCTGAAGACACACAAAAAATTTCATTAAACTCAGTCCAGCCGTTTAGGAGGAGTTCAGTGACATACACACGCACAAAAGAAATATATATATATAAAGATTTGAAATTTCCTTATTGTTAAAACTTTTTTTTATAGCATGCCTCTGCAAGAATAAATTTTTATTTTATGCTTTTCAGGGCTTCACAATAAAAAGCTTGTAGTTTGTCTTTTCTTTTCCTTTTTTTTTTTTTTTTTTTTTTTTTACTTAAAATTTTTATTTTGTGCGTTTTAGTAACTAAAACAAAGCTTCTTTTAAATACTAATCAAAATTCCTTAGGATATTGTGTCGACAATGAACGATTTTCTTATAGCAATTGACATCGTTACTTTTAATAATCTGGAAAAAAAGCAACTCATCAGCCTTCGAGAAAAGAACCCACGACCATCGCATTAGCAACATGTCGCTCTAACCAACTAGGCCAACAAGCAACGCAAAGAGTTTTCTTGTGTGACACGAAGAAAACTCTTGTTTTTTAGCGGCTCCTTGTTTTTTAGAATGACACGATGACGCGATGACAGAATCCAATTTCAATAAAAAGCTTCTAAAAAATGAGTGAAATTTTAACGAAAAAGAGGTTTTGTAAAGGTATTGCAAGGAAATTCAATCTTCTGAATGATCTTTTTTTTTTTTTTTTTTTTTTTTTTTGTAATGAATTTAACACCTAGAAAAACTGGAATTTTAACACAAAAAGGGAAAAAAATACCTGAAATCGGATAAATTACTTGAACACAATCACCCCTGCCTATATATAGGACACTATTTATCTCGAGCTGTAATGATGCGATTGGGATTATTTCCATTCGTTAGCTTAATATTGATATCTTAAACATAATTCAAAATAATTTTGCTTATTTTTAAGCTTTAAATTCAGTTGGGCGTTAACGGGTTAAATAATTTTAAAAGTTAAGGCGAAACAACATTTTGTCTTATATTAAAAGGAGACTTGGCGTTGGATTATTAAAACCAGTAAAAACAACAACGTCAGAAACGCCAAAGGAAAGTATTTGGGAAGCATACAGCTGTTTCGGTAGCATTAAGCGTACCGTCTTCAGTGCATAAAGAATTCTGAAACTGGAGAAGTGCTCGTATATATAGAAGGATCAGATGAACAGAATTGGTTGAACAGAATTCAGTCCCTCTTCAATACATACGAGCACTGCTCCAGTTCCAGAATTCTTTATGCACTGAAGACGGTACGCTTAAGGTACAGCTGCATGCTTCCCAAATATTTTTCTATAGCATTTCTGACGTTGTAGTCTTTACTGGTTTTAAACATCTTGTCTTCTCTTTAATTTGAAGTAAAATTCATAAACAGAAACTACTCCGATTACAAAATTTAAAAATGAATACACTTTATACATGTATGTGTATATATTCTTTTTCACTAGAAATGTTTACCTATTTTCATTTTTGTTTTTAATTAAATATATATATATATAATATGTATATGTATATAATATATAAAGATGTTTTTTTATTATCTTATATTTACAACGTCTCTTCAAGAAATTTTTTTTTTTATATATATTTACAATTGTAATCATATTTTATAATCCTATGAAATTCATTTAACTTTTACAAACCATAAACTACGATGATATCTATTTTACCGTATAAAGTATAATTCAAATGCATCTTAAGATTTCTGGTTTTAAAACAATAACAAAGTCAACTCAAGCACAAGGAGGGGGGTGGGGATGTACTTAAAGAGAAAGCTTGCCAAACTAATGCAAATGTACTCCTAGAATGCACACATATTAAAATAAAAATAAAATTGCTCCATTCCAAAGTTTTTGAAAAGCTGAATAATGAGTTCTTCTTTAATGCAGATGTCGTGGTTTAATACAAAGAAAACACTTAAAAAATTATTTTGTCTTACGTATGGGAAATATGTACATTATATTCATTCTAAGTATGAGTCATTTACTTTCTGACAAGTTCAACTTCGTAAATTTTATTTAACTTTTTTACGATCATTTGAAATTATTTCGCATAAATTTTGTTTATGTTATATTTATGCGTACACTAAATTATTTCTTTTGTTTGAAAAAATAAATCATAATATTTTTTCTTTAGTGTCTTTGTTTTAAGCGGAGTCATTACAAGGGAAGGGGAGAACATTTGAATACGAAATATGCTCTATTCTATCCATACATGGAAAAAGCTGAATTAAAGAAGTTTTAAATAATTAAAAATATTAGATGATTTAAATAATTTTAAAAATTGTATACAAAACTGATATCTACTTTTATTCTTAATTTAAAATCAAATAAAAAAAAACTAAATTTAAAAATTTAAAAGTGTATGTTTTTGATCAAATAGTAATACCTTTTTTTTTTTCCGCTGTAAATTTTTTTATAGTTTACTTTTTTCTTAAGAAGAAAATATAGTTTTGAAAACTTATATGTATATATATATATGTATGTATGATGCAGTAATACAATGGTTCATATTGCCCTATATATAAGCTGTCTGCTCCAGAATTTTTTTTTTTTTTTTTTTTTTTTTTTTTAATTAGACACGAGATGATATTTTAAAGGCATGTTGGTTCTTTTTTCTCAAGAAAGAGGAAAATTTTCAAAACATTGAGGCATAAATAAGCAACAGAAAAAACTACTAAAGTATCGACCGCTTTGATAGATATTCTCTAGACGGACCGAGTCCCCCAAAATATTTCAACTACACACGCGAAATACAGCCACATACCATCACAGAAACTCCACCCGCTTGGACAATCCCCTTTACAGATGCCAGATCCGTAATTTATGTAATTTACAACTACCGTTTCATGACCACCATCCTATTGCAATTGTAACTGAGACTCGTCAGACTAGACAACCTTTTTCTATTTTTGTACAGTCTAAAGATGAAACTGGTAAACCAGGATAGATAAATATATAGTTTTGTATCTTGTAGATGCTTCTAGTCCTCAAAGATACACGGAAATATCTGTAACTCTGGAAACCCCAGGGCTCACAGCGTTCCTAAAATTTTACGTGCGTTTTATTATATCATCACCAATATTTTCAAAAATAAATTTTTCTTGAAGGTTTTAACGCCGTAATAATATTTTTAGGTTGATTTCTTTACAAATCGACCTATTGCAATCACTTCGTTTATCTATATATCTTTATATATATATTTCTTTTGTGCGTGTGTATGTCACTGAACACCTCCTAAACGGCTGGACCGTGTTTAATGAAAATTTGTGTGTCTTCAGGTGGATTCGAGAATGGTTTAGATTTACAATTCAGTTCAATCGGATAATTGGATCAAAAGATATTAAATAAAAACTCCATTTTAACTTTAAAATGATTAAAAAGAAAAATATATTTGATGCCAAAATAAACAAAATTCACGTTTATTTATTTTTTTCCGGAAATAAAATATTTTTAATTTCGCGTGATAAACAATAAAAATTAGAAAAAAAAATTAATATACTATGAAAATATTCGCGTGTAAATAAATATTTTCATAGAGATACTTGGTATTAGCTTAAAATTTTTATTTAATTTAGTAGTACTTTTCTTTTCTACAGTAAAACAAAATTTTTCGTTTTAATTGATACTTGTAACTTATAAAGGTTCTTTTATGTTTTCACCTTAATTGTAAATAGTAATAATTTCGAATTTTTTATTTTTATTTTGTATATATCATAAAACAGTTTTTTTTTTTTTTTTTTTTTTTTTTTTTGTATGGAACAGCTTTAGTTTGGAAAAATTTGAAATTTGGCACCGAAGTAGTACGGACGTTTCTCACCAAGATCGTCAGTTACGCAATTGAGATAGCCATGTTAATTCATCGCAAAAATGGCCAAAAATATTTAAAGTCGGCAAGGGGAGGGGGAGGTCTATACTAAAGCTGTGCCTTTGTATTTATCTTTATATATACATTTCTTTTGTGCGTGTGTATGTCACTGAACTCCTCCTAAACGGCTGGACCGAGTTTAATGAAATTTTTTGTGTGTCTTCAGGTAGATTCGAGAGTGGTTTAGATTTACAATTCAGTCCAATTTAAATTGTTTATTTAATTAATTTATCACTTACAAATTGTTGTTGATTTTGGAATGTTTCACATTGTATCCGGCAGACTGCGCTACGAACGTAGTATCGAATATTCAATAGTACGCAAGTGAAGTGATGACGTCACTGGCCGTCCGTGGATGCAAGAAAAATATTTCCTATGTTAAACACCCATTGGATTTTTTGTAAAAAATTACTAAATATCGAGGAAAATTATTTTCCGATAATCTAACACATGCATACGATAACTAATACATATCTATACCCAAATACGGGGATTAAAATCGAGAAATAATTTTCCTCGATTTTTAATAATTTTTTATAAAAAATCCAATGGCAGATTAACATAGGAAATATTTTTCTTGCATCCACTGACGGTCAGTGACGTCATACTTCGCTTGCGTATATTCTATTGTAATTCCAGTTTGTCCCGACAGTTGGTGCTGCGATCAAATTCAGGAAAATATTTTGTAACTTCGTGTTATTATTGTTATAGAAAAAATTGTGTCCTAATTGAAATATTACATCAAGATGTAATTAGTGTTTGAAGAGTTTTGAAGTGTGCATAAAAAACTATACATTTTGCAAATTTAGTGCGGAATTGGAGTGAGTATTTTATATAATTTTCTATCAAATTTACACGCGCGTTGATTAACAACCACCCTAACCTACAAATTTATTTGTGTAGCTAATTTATTATATTTTACTTTTTTTTTTTTTTTTTTTTTTTTTGTATGGAACACTTTTAGTATCGGATCCCTTTGGCAAAATTTGAAATTTGGCACCGAAGTTGCTCGGACGCTTCTCGCCAAGATCTTTAGTTCCACAATTGAGATAGCCATTTCAATTCATCGCAAAAATGGCTTAAAATATTTAAAGTCACCAAAGGGGTCCCATACTTTTGTGCGCGTGTATGTCACTGATATTTTATTTATTTATTTTTTGTATGAAAAATTTGGCACCGAGGTAGCTCGGACGCTTCTCGCCAAGATATTTAGTTCCACAATTGAGATAGCCATTTCAATTCATCGCAAAAATGGCTTAAAATATTTAAAGTCACCAATGGGGTCCCATACTTTTGTGCGTGTGTATGTCACTGATATTTTATTTATTTATTTTTTGTGTGGAACACCTTTAGTATCGGATCCCTTTGGCAAAATTTGAAATTTGGCACCGAAGTAGCTCGGACGCTTCTCGCCAAGATGTTTAGTTCCACAATTGAGATAGCCATTTCAATTCATCGCAAAACTGGCTTAAAATATTTAAAGTCACTAAGGGGGGTCCCAATTTGTGGCTTAGATTTAGAAAATCCGTGCTTTTCTCACGGCCAATTATATGTTGCATGTTCCAGGGTTGGAAAACCTTCGAATTTGTTTGTGTATACTCCTCAAGGATTAACCAAAAATATTGTACATCCAATGGCATTACGATAAATTAAGTTTTTGTAGATTAAAAAAAATATACCTGTTATAAAATAAATTGAGTTTCAACTTTTTCACCTTTAATTAAAACGAGTTTAAGTTTTTATTTAATACGAACTCTACATTTCACTTCGCTCATACTATACACATACTCACATGCATCGATTGATTGAATTGTGATAAATGTACATGTAATGATGTTAGATATTGTAATAACTTTTTGATAAAAATTTTCATCAAATCGGTCCAGATTGTTACAGCTTATTCAAAAAAGACGGAATTTTTATGTGAAATTCGTTGCTATCAGAGATTCTCTCATAAATTGAAATATTTGCCGTATGAAATAAAATTTTGTGCTGTTCGACATTCAGCGGAGGTTTTAAATAACAAGTAGCAAGTAGAAAGTACTAAGTAGCAAGTAGCAAGAAGCAAGTAGCGAAAATTTCGGTAATTATGTCTTTTACGTTATAATCGGAATTCACAGTCACCATTCAAAGCGCTCCATACCTGTTTCACTTATATACCACATCCTTACACACTTACAATAAGTTAGTTATTTTTTTCTAGCAAAATATTCTCTAGAAATAATTTATATGACAAAACAACGTTTGTCGGGTCAGCTAGTATATATATATATATATATATATATATATATATATATAATGAAAATTTTGTCATCGCGATAACTTCCGAAATAATACTCCAAATCGAACCAAATTTGGACAGTGAACTCGTCTTATAAATATCTTGGATGAGTTCGTTAACCAAGTTTCTCCGACTTTTTGTTTTCAAGTGGAAGCCACTTGAAAATTTCAAACCCACATTGTAAAAAGCATATTTAGAGCAAGATTTACTTGAATTTTTATGTAAATATCGGCCACATAAGGGTCTCAATGAAGTTTATCCGCCATTTTTAATAAAGTGGCAGATATTTTAAGTTAAGCGGGGCTACTTGAAATCAGGCTACCACTGGAAAATTTAAAATACAATAGCTTCCGAAATAATACGCCAAATCGAACCAAATTTGGACAGTGTCTTAACTTATCTTATAAATATCTTAGATGAGTTTGTTAACCAAGTTGCTCCGCCATTTTGTTTTAAATTGGAGACCACTTGAAAATTTCAAATTCAAATTGTAAAAAGCGTATTCCGAATTTGTTTGAATTTTAATGTAAATATAGACCACATAAGGGACTCAATGATCTGAAATAATACTCCAAATCGAACCAAATTTGGACAGTGTCTTAATATATATTATAAATATCTTGAATGAGCTTGTTAACCAAGTTGCTCCGCCATTTTGTTTTCAAGTGGAGACCACTTGAAAATTTCCAATTTACATTGTAAAAAGCGCATTCCAAATTTCTATGAATTTTTATGTATACTTCGGAAATACTAGTATGTTGTGGCCACCACGAGACTTTCTTCTATATTTTCCTATACAAATTCACTCAGTAACAATAATTAAAAAAAAAAAAAAAAAAAGTGGGACTTTGACAAAATTTTGGGTAAAGTGTGAAAATATGTTAAAGTTTGTCAAAACACGGAAACCGTGGGACTTTGACAAAATTAGGAGAAAAATGCAAAAATACGTTAAAGTTTGTCAAGATACGGAAACCGTAGGACTTTGACAAAATTAGGGGAAAAAAGCAAAAATTAGTTTAAGTTTGTCAGAACACGGAAACCGTGGGAGTTTGATAAAATTAAGGGGAGAGAAAAAAAAATTTTTTTTCTAAGTTTTTTTTCGTAAAAAGTAAAAAAAAATCGATAACTTTGTTTTAAATTATCACAGATTTATAGTTCAACCATTCGTTTTAAAGGTACTGACGAGACCTTTCGAAAGATACCCATCTTGAAAATTTTTGCCCTATATCACCCTGTTAAAAATTTAGAAAAAGCGGGATGGCAACGCAACCTGTAAGACGATTTTTACCAAAAGTTGATAGGCACTAATTTATGTCAAGGTGCAACTACATACCAATTTGTATGAAATTCTGTGCAGTAGTTCCAGAGATACAGTTGCCACAAAATTTTGTCTCACACACGCACACACAGACAGACAGTCAGACAGACAGACAGACATTTTCTAAAAATGGTAAAATCGTGTTCTACAGCTCTCAAAACGTGTAAATCCATCAAAAACCCGAAATCGAAAATTTTTACGCATCCAATACTTTCTTCTATTGAAGATAGAAGAAAGTAATAAGTGTCTCAATCAAGTTTATTAATGAACTTTATCCGCCATATTTTACAAAGTTTCGGATATCTTGAGTTAAGCGGTGTCACTTGAAATCAGGCTACCATTTGAAAATCTAAAATCACGATACCTTCTGAAATAATACTCCAAATCGAACCAAATTTGGACAGTGAACTTATAAATATTTTGGAGGAGTTTGCTAATCACGTTGCTCCGCCATTTTGTTTTCAAGTGGAGACCATTTGAAATCACACAGCCGCTTGAAAATATGTCATCACCATAACTTTTAAAAACTGATTCAAATAAAAGTTGGATAGTGAACTTATGGTTCAAAGATCTTGGATAAGTTCACTTGTGATTTGATCCACAATTTTATTTCCAAGTGGCGGCCACTTGAAAATTTATGATTATGGTAACTTTAGTAATACTCAATCATTTCGCATCAAATTTGGTTAGCGGATTTATCATTCAAATATCTCAGAAAAGTTCGCTAGACATCTCACTCCGTTTTTTTTTTTTTTTTTTTTTTTTTTTTTCCCAAGTGGTGCCACTTGAAAATTTCTTATGACGATAATTTTTGAAATACTGATTTAATTTGAACTAGAGCTGGATAATGAATTTATCATACAAATATATTGGATGATTTCGCTGGGCAAGTTGTTTCGCCATTTTGTTTCCAAGTAGCAGCCACTTAGACTGTCACTTGAAAATTTTTGCTGTAACAATAACTTTTGAAAAACTGCACTGATTCGAACCACAGTTTGATAGTGAACCTATGTTTCAAATACCTTGGATGTGTTTGCTGGGCAACTTGCTCCACTATATCGTTTCGAAGTGGCGGCCACTTGAAAATTTTTTATCACGGTAACTTTTGAAATACTTAATCAGTTTAAACCAAAGTTGAAAAATGGATTATTCATTCAAACAATTATGATTTCGGTGGGGAAGTTTCCAAGTTGCGTCCACTTGAACACTGCCACTTGAGGCTTTGTTATCGCGATAACTTTGAAATACTGAGTTTATTCGAACCAAAGTTGAACAGTGGACTTATTTTGCAAATATTGTAGCGTACTTGGGGGTTCGTAAGTTATCCGAGAATGAAAGGCGAAACTTGGAAAAGTTCAGTAGTTCATTTACAGAAAATTCCAGAAGAATACAGGTCGGTTCAACTTCAGTTTCACCAGTAAACACAGCTTAAATAGCAGCTTTCAACAGCAAATTCAATTGGCAAAAGAAAAATATTGTTCCAAAATCTATCGATAGATAACGCCGTCAGGTTAATGTCACGGGAAAGGCCTAAAGGGATTTATAAAACATAGAAATGTTTTTAGCCGAAATGAAACAATAGACTTCAAGTGATGACGACAAATTTTTTAGCGAAAAGAGAAGAATACGTGTTCACAGCGAAAACAGTGGTAGTGACTGGAGAAAAAGAAAAGCTTCATAAAAGAAATACCATACGAATGATTAACGGCGCACACAGTTTGGAACTACTTTTTTTTTTTTTTTTTTCTTCACCAAACGAGCTTCAATTACCTCACTATAGTTTCGGTAAAACAGCAAGTCATTCTAACCAGTTGTCTTAATGTTACAGCGTTTTGAAATCTCAACTTTAATTGTAACCCCGTACATATATGTGTATGTATTTAGCTGGTAAGAAAGAGTGTTATCTTCTTTTTTAACCGACTTCAAAAAAGAAGGAAGGTTCTCAATTCAAACCGTATGTTTTTTATGTTTGTTAGCTCATAACATCTGAACGGATGCTCCGATTTTGATACTTTTTGTTTTGTTGAAAAGGACTTGATCTGAAATAGGTCCCATTGTAATATCTTTACGATCTAAAGAAAATACAGGGTGCCCAAAAAAATCAGTCCCAACTCTTTTAATAGCTGAACGGCTGAAGCTATAGTAATAGAAATGGCATGTAAGTATAGCAAAGTGGCCATGCAGTACAAGGTTAAACCGTTTGCAGCGCCACCTGTTGGAAAATAGCGGAGTTAGTGTTCCTATCTCGAAAACGGTTCTAGAGAAAAAAGTGAATTACAAAGTTGAAGAGTATCACTGATTTAGTACAAAAAGATAGTTTAGACAGTCATGCTAGCGTTCCTATCTCGGAAACGGTTCAAGACAGGGGGGAAAAGTGAATTATAAAATTGCAGAGCATCATCGATTTAGTACGAAAAGATAGTTTAGACATTGGTGCTAAAAATGCAATGCTAAAAACGTGCATTTGTTTGTTCGCAATTTCTTACACTATGCACATTTGAGCTACATTGCACACGTTGTAGCGTAGCTGGTGAGACATACGTTATATAGTTAAAAATACGGTTACTTGATACTTTTTGTTTTGTTGTAAAGATCTTGGTCTGAAGTAGGTCCCATCGTAATATCTTTATAATCTAAAGAAAATAAAGCGCCATCTGGGGAAAAACAGCGGAATTAGCGCTCCTATCTCAAAAACGGTTCAAGATGGGAGAAAAGTTAATTATGAAGTTGTAGAGCATCATCGATTTACTACGAAAAGACAGTTTTTAGACATTATTGCTAAAATAGAACGCTTAAAACATGCAGTTGTTTGTTCAATATTTCCTACACTGTGCACACTTGAACTATGTTGCACACTTTGCAGCGTAGCGAATGACACGTATACTTGTGGTTCAAAGTACTATTACTGTAAGCAGTCACATCGATTAGCACAAAGTCGTTTTCAACCAATTTCAAAAAGGAGGGTGTTCTTAATTCGAGCCATGTGTTGTTGGTGGTGTTTGTAAGCTTATAACTTCGTGAGAGATGCTCTAATTAACAGACTTTAAAAAGGAGAAGGTTCTCAATTCAAAGCGTATGTTTTTCTTTTTTTGTTAGCTCATAACTTCTGAACGAATGACCCAATTTTGATACTTTTTGTTTTATTGTAAAGGTCTTGGTCTGAAATAGGTCCCATTGTGATATCTTTACGACCAAAAGAAAATACAAGGTGCCCAAAAAAGTCAGTCCCGGCTCTTTTAACTGCTGAACAGCTGCAGCTATAGACATAAAAGTGGTATGTAGGTATAGTAAAGTAGACATGTGCTACGCGATTCAACCGCCTACAGCGCCACCTGGTGGAAAACAGTGAAGTTAGCGTTCCTATCTCGGAAACGGTTCAAGACAGGGGAAAAAAGTTAATTATAAAATTGCAGAGCATCATCGATTTAGTACGGAAAGATAGTTTAGACTTTAATACTAAAAACAGAACGCTTAAAATGTGCATTTGTTTGTTCACAATTTCCTATTTTGTGCACACTTGAAAGACATTGCACATGATGTAGCGTAGCAGGTGACATTTATGCTATGTAAATTCAAAGTATGGTTATTGTAAGCGGTCACATCGATTAACGCATAGACATTTTAAACCGACATAATAAAGGAAGAGATTCTAAATACAAACCATGTTTCTCATTGTTGTTGTTGTTGAAAGTTGTTAGCTTAAAACTTCGTAAGAGATGATTTAATTTTAATACTTTTTTGTTGTCGTAATGATCTTGGCCTGAAATAGGTTTCATTATCATTTCATTAAGGCATAAACAAATTACAGGATACTCACAAAAGTCTGTTTTCACTCTAACTGCTGAACGCATGCAGCTACACTGGTAAAAGCAGTATGTAAATATCGATGTTGAAACTTCTGTCCGTCAGCTGCAATGCATATTTTGCTCTGTGTTTGAACTTTTCGCTGCGCAATTTCCAATGCAGCGGGTGACACGTATTCACTGTAAAGTTCAATATAGATGCTTAACAGAATTTTTGGTTACGAATACAGCGTATCCGTTCTTTACATTTCTAAAGACTTTTTAATTTAACGTATGTTCATTCAATAGTGACACAATTTAAAAATGCAGCATTTGAGAAAAATCAACTTAAAAATAACTTGACTAGAATAAAACTGGCACAACTCTCTCTCGAGTGGATAACTTTCTAGATGGAGATGTAACTTTTTTGTTCACATTAGGTGCATTTCATGTTTTTCAGTGACATAAACCATTTTTTGAGTTATGTCACTTTTCTTAGAAGTTGTGATTTGTGACACTGCCGTCGAACGTCTTCTGATGTTCTGCTATATGAATAAGTTTTCACTAAAAAGAGAAAAATAATATCTTTTTGTAAAAAAATAGAACCGACTCCAAAAAGCAACTACTATTCAAACAACTTAAAATAAAAAAAAAAAAAAAAAAAAATTGATATGAAATGAAATTGTAAATTGCGCCTAAAGGTATAAAATAATTTCCTTCGCCAAATAACCTATAACACTATAATTAATCATTACTTTTGAAGTCAGCGCAAAATTAAATAAAAATTGATACCTTTATTCAATACAAAAATCAAATTCTATTCAAAATACATATCTCACATTATCACCTGCAAAACGCAGCCGAAAACTACTTTGATTCAAGAAAACAAATAAGATTTCGTAAGCAGCTAAAGTTGGCGTAGATGCTGGTATCTGACGTCCTTGGTGAAAGAAAAATCGCAAAATTATCTGGCAAATATATTTAATTTCTTTGGGATATCATGATTGTTTTGATAAGGTATATTAAGAGTGTAATCATGAATATGAAACAATACTTCGTACTATATATATTTTGAAAATATACATCTTGCGCGTATATTTTTGCGTTAAGTTTTGATCGCCAAATCCAAAAGCCACCAAGGATGATAGTTATCAAAGTTATACCAAATTTGCAAAGGAAACTCTAACTTCGTAGAAACATAAATACCGCATTGTGAAGGATGTTTACTGTTCTATGTAGATGCTACTAATGGACCAATTGTACACAGTGATAAAATAATAAAGGAAACATGAACATGGATCATTCGAGACAACAGCATTTGTTGCTACTGATCTAAAAACAAACCTTTAAAAACTAATTAAATTTTATTTAATTTTGCGCCGACTTCAAAAGTTATGATTAATTATAGTGTTATAGGTTGTTTGGCGAAGGAAATTATTTTATACTTTTAGGCGCAATTTACAATTTCATTTCATATAATTTTTTTTCTTTTTTTTTTTTTTTTTTTTTTTTGGTTGTTTGAATAGTAGTTGCTTTTTGGAGTCGGTTCTATTTTTTTACAAAAAGATTTTATTTATTATTATTATTACTATTATTTACTTTTGTTTTTGTGGTTCGGGCTTTAAAAGTTTAGAATTCATTTGCCTTATTCCTTTACCTTTAGAGAAAACCACAAAATTTGCTTGCACAATTTGTGTAATGCCCTAAAAGACTTTACAAATTCTATAAGCCTGCATTAATTTATCTGATTTCGTCTTATTTTACTTTTCTCCATCTGCTCATATTTTGCTAATTTTCTATAAGTTTTCCTCTCTCTCTCTCTCTCTCTCTCTCCCTTTCTCTCTCTCTCGATACTTATTAATTGTTTTCATATTTTTATTAAAGGTCACAGGTTATTTAATTTAGTTATAAATTAATTTAATTTCTCTATTGAGGATTTCGATAGCATTTAATCTCCTATTATTCTTCATTCCATTATGTTACTATATTTTATATATAAATCTGTCATGAAAATATTTTTCAAGTTATATTTCAGAAATTTTTATTAATTGGTTTAGGGGATACTTTACTTAAAGTGGATGGCAGTCTTGGCCCACGTGGATAATTAGAGATTTTTTTTTTCACAATTACTCATTATCTATATTTTTTTAATTCCGTTTTCACATTTATAAAATCGACAATCCTAAAATTGATTCCTGTTTTCAAAAATTAAATTTTTAAATCTTTAATATTTCATTTTAAATCTCTAAAGTGCGAAAAACTGACTAAGTGCATTTTTTTCACTTTATAGCCTCAAAATAAAATATAAATTATATAAAATTAATTTTTTAAAAACGGGTTTCAAGCTAATGGTTCCAAATTTTCTAAAGGTGAAAACGGAATTTAAAAAAATACATGACGCGATGAGTAATTTTGAAAACAAATAACATGGGATAACGCTGTCGTCAACGTTAGGTGAAGTGTCCCCTAAACGTGATTAAACAAATTTATCGATTTAAACAAATTAAATGTGTGCTAAGTTGTACGATCTTTAAATAATAAAAATATTAGTGGCTTCCTTGTTTTACATTTTACTTAAAAAAAAAAAAAAACTCTTTTCTTTTAAATATTTTTGAAGTTGTTTCCGAAATTTTCCAATTAGCGTTTTATACATTTTTCGTAATATAATAATCACAAATTACTCACCATCGAAAATAGAAAAAAAAGTATGGAAAAACAACATAACTTTTTTCTTCTGCCTAATACAAATGTTTTATGTATATGTATATATATAGTCTTTATATCTTTTATAATTCGTAGAACTTGGTGCGTAATAAAATATCTGTTTCTTTAAACACAGCATGAAAAAATTAATTTCTTTTAATTTTTTAATATTTTAAGCGTGATTTTTCACCTTACAGAAAAAATTGCAGTCTTAATCTTTTAATACCTAATCCCACTTTTTAATTTTCGCACTGCTAGGAAAAACTCAAAAGAATGAAGCGTAAGTCCATTTACGGCTCAAAGGAAGCATGTTTATGCTAACATAATTAATCACTAGCAGGCTTTGCCCGCTTCGCTGGCCACTAAATTTAAAGGAAACTTGTTTCTATATAGCTTTATAAAAATAAAATAAAATAAATTACTGAAATTGTTCAAAAGCTCGCTCCAGGTCCCTGCCGCATTCAGCAGCGATTTGGTCATCAACTGCAACTCGGGCGCTTGTCCCTATTACCTGCGACAATAGTTTACCAATGAGCTTCCATTTAAGTGCTTATTATATAACAGTTTCGAAATAGATAGTATCGAAAAAAATTGGAGTTTCCCTTTTATATTTATGATTTGACTGCTCACGCAATTGAGTAATCGCGCATAAGCGGCGCGCGCCTCGGCCATGCAGCGCATGTCAAGAGACTATAAAAAGGGAACGTTATATTTCATGTCACGGCAGTTGCGTGTCATTATGTATTGTTTTTACCCTTCCTGAGTTTGTTATATGTTTCACTTACATTACGTTATGTGTTCTTTTACCTTTTATCATGTTTCATTAAGTGCTGTTTTCCGGAAATAAAAGCATGTTTCCAGTAGCTATAGTTTCTAGCATTAATTGACATTAGCCACCTTCCATTCATATCGGCCTTTACAATATATTTGAATCCCAGTTACCAGTTTGAATCCCAGTTGTTCACATGTAACTCGGACTGGACTCAAACGTAACTGGGTTTAGACAACATAATATATGCTTTTACGTTATTTCATATGTTTTTTCTTATTTTGTTTATCCAATCAACCATTAAATGACAGCAATTTCACGCCAAATATTACAATCTGCTGTGACCGGCTACGTCTGTCGCATGAGACAATTAATTTTTTGTGTTTATATATAATTCATGGGTTTTAAACCTGATAGTACAGCCTTAATATAGTTCTCTTTGGCGGCTTTTGAATTTTTGTCACCATTTTAGACTTAATCCATTGTAACAATAAGACTTAATCCCTTGTAACAATATGCTATGAGCGCTATTTCTGCCGTATTTTAGACAACTAATCTTTTTATGGTTATATATATTTCCCATTAAACATATTTTTATTTATTTATTTAAATATTAATTTGAATTTTTCAAATATTTCTGTTCGACAGCGTGCAAGTGCAGTAACACACAGAGGCTCATTTGTTTGTATGATAAATTAGCATAGTGATTACTATACATAAAAATAAATAAATAGGTAATCAATATCGTGTTACACAACTTTATGATGTCGCTCCATTGGCGGCTTTTGAACTTTTGTCGCCATATTAGCGATGGATTTTTTTTTTTTTTTTTTTTTTTTTTTTTTTTGTATGAAAAGGGGAAGACTATTTTGCTAATAATTTTATCAGACTCTGTTTTGTTTATACATAAGAATCCTTTATATTCTGCTTATATTTTTAATGGTTTTTAGGTTTAAAATAGTGCTTGTTGAAATAAATTTCCTATCTTTAAAACTGCATTTGTTCTGTAAATTTTGTGTAAAAATAAATCATTTTTGTTTTTATATATTTGATGCGCTACTTAGATTAAAATGGCTGTTGCTATATTAAACTTCTTGTCGAAAAACGTTCGGTGTACTTTAACACCAAAATTTAAAAAATCGCCCAGCAGGATCTGTTAATGAAACTGATAAAATAAAAATATGGTTCATAGAGTTTAAATAATCTATTTAAAAGATTTTTAAAACCCAAATTATTAATGTATCGTATCACATACATAGATATAGTAATAATATATAGATTGATCATTGGGGAGAAAAAAGTGATTCCTTTTCACTCGGGAAAAGACGGCGATTTTACCAAAATATGGCAGTCTTTCCCCGAGTGAATACACACGGGAATACACACGAATGTTTTAGCAAATAAAATTCATGAATAATTTATTTACTAAAGGTGAATGAAAAGCTCCAGATATAGTTTCAAATTCATTCTTCTTTTTTTCCTTTTTTCCTTCAATACCACTTAATGGCTGATTCCAAAGCTTTTTTTTCGGCATCAAAAATCTTTGCACGATAATATGGGGATGATAGATCTATATATATTATTATATCTATGATCACATAAATCTTTTCGAAGATAGAATAAAACTGAATTTGAAAAAAAAATGTAACTTTTGTTTATTAACCAAAATAATTGATGAAATTTGAAATGCAAGTTGGTCTTGTGGGGTCTTGTACATTATATAACTTGTGTTCGTGAGAGAAAATTTAAAAGAATTTGAAAACTGCAATTTTTAATCCCTTTTAAAAATCATGTGACTTAATGTGAAGCAGATTTTTCATTTTTTTTCTCCTAACGGTATCCATACAATCCGCTGCTGTTGCCACCTAAAATTCATACTTTAGTTAATTTAAAAAAATCTAATTGTCCGATTGATAAGCTGCTTAATGCATCGGATTTACAAAAATTTTCCCTTTCATTTGGTGTCTCATTTGTAACGATGCGAGTGATATTTCTAATTTATTTTCTAATATTTCTGATTTATTTTTCTCATTTTAAATAAATGTACGTTTTTATTATTATTATTATTATTATTATTTTGTCGAAAAAAAATGGCAACAATTAAAATATGAATAAAATGTTAAAATTTAAATGGCATTTTTTATCAGAAATTAGAAAGTTATGATTTTCACATTTTAATTAATTAAGAAAAAACTAATCAAAAATTCGAAAATCTGACTTGGATGTGCACAATGACCCTTCGGGGGGCACGTTTGTGTTAAATCTCGTGACTGTCCGAGCTACCGTTTTCGAGATCAGTGAAATATACACATATTGCTCACTTAATAGTATAAGATGAAAAGGATTAAATTCTTTTCTTAGCACAAACAATTAAATTCACAAATCAAAATATACTAATTTTTTCAAGGTGTAAAATAAAATTATCCTAAGGGAAGAAATATCTTAAAAGATCTCTAGTTAATTTTAACAAAGTTCCAAAACTTCGCCCTGGTATAAGTTCTACAGTAAGGTAAAATGAAAACGAATTTTCTATTACAGCATGTTTTCAGAATTGCATAAAATTATTTTACGCCAATTTTATCTTTAATTTAAGCAAGAGAACTATAATCTAATATTTTTCTGTTTCGAATTTTCCAGTTTTTGTTTGAATTTGCATAACCCATTTTCTTTTTGTAATTGCAAGTATTTTCCACTGCATTTATTTCGTTTTCGAAGGACTTTTTTTTTTTTTTTTTTTTTTTTCATTTTAACAAGAATTCGGACAGTATTTAATTTTTCCTTTAATACATTTCCCTTTTTTTTCCCCAAATCTTTGTGTCATTTTTTTTTTCATTTTAATTATCTATTTATTTATTTAATAAGATATTGTAATTATTTTTGAAGTACATATTATTTTAGTTTCATGAAAAGAGCTCTTATGCAAAATAATCGGGCATTTTACTAAGATAAATTTTTTCATGAATTCTCCGAAAAAAAAATTATCAATATTTCTGTTGTTATTACTATTATTATTATTGAGTGTTTATTGTTTTTAATTATACAGAATCATAGCTTTATATTTATTATCTTGATTCTAGAAAAAAGGGGCTAATTATTAATATGGAAAACGAAAAAAATACATGCGAATTTTTCAGTCGCAAAGGTTAATATAAAAATTCAATTTAAATGTCATTTTAAAATATTTACTAACTATAACCAAGCTCCTTTTAACATGTGAAATAACTTGCTTTTACTGTGTAATACAACAATAACAAATCCAAATTTCGTAGCGATTAATTTATTTTACAAAATTTAGGGCCCAATAAAAGAAACGGATAAGCAGATGTAACTTATCATTATAGAAAGTTAATAAAATTTATATTGCTATTACAAAGCAAACAAACCCTTTATAAAGAAAAATAATTATGAAATTTGGATCATAAGTCAAAAATATATCCGAGGCTAAGATGATCAAAAGAAAACGTCCACTATAAACAACATCCAGCACCTAAAATAAAAGAGCGTATTGCCACCAAATTTGGTATGTGGAATGTAAATGAAATGCGCTCAAAGCATTTCAAAAAAAAAAAAAAAAAAAAAAAAAAAAATGGTTCAGAATTATTCATTAGGTGGCGCATTACGTGGAAAAGTGAAATATATAAGGTAGCAGAATATTCATGCTGTAAAGGAGAAATCCACCACAGACTAAAGAAGCTTATCCATTGGCCGTGAAGTTTTGCTACAAAACGTTGTTGTAAAGATTAATATAAACAAAGCCTTGAGAATTTTACATAGTTTTATTTGATGTTGGTTATTAAAGAAATCACATGAAGACAAATACAAGTTCACACATAAAAATTATTTGCAACGCAATAATCCCAGAAATTCCGGTGATCAAGGGAGAGAGAGAGGGCAGAGCAAAAATACTACGTCTTTACAATCTCGTGAAAAGAGCAAAAACTGTGGGTCTGCTTTTTTTTATCGCACGGGGAGAATCCCCGGAAGGGAAGTCATATGTTTGCATTATCTTATTTTCGCCAAAATGAAAGCCAACTTCAGTTCTTTGTTTTAGATAATAAACTAATGTTAATTTTTTGAATTTGTAATGACGGTTTATAATTGTATTAACCCTTTAATCGCCAACATTATGCCAAGCGACAGTTTGACTAGAGAAAATGACCGTTATGAACTGAAATCATTAATATTGGGTAATTTAAAATAAATTATATCCGGTGTTGCAATAATATAAATTCTGACAATGAGTTTTCTTGTTTTATGACTATTTGAGAACACTTTTTTTTTATAATTACGTTTAATGTCAGAATTTCCGTTAGATATTATTTCTTTTATTTTCTTTTTATCCCATAAAATAAAGTACTTTTCTATTTAAAAAGATAAACATTTTATTTATGATTTAGATATAAAACATATACAATTTAGATTTCTGAATGATGTGTGTTATTGTTTTATGTTAATAAATAGTGTAGGTCGTATGTATAATTAAAATTGTGTAATTTTTAACGACATTTAAAAATAATTCTTTCTTCAAATGCCTAAGAACAAATTATGTAAATACAATATCTCACTTAAAATTTAAATTTTTTTTATTGCAATAATGCATTAATTTATCATTAGATTTTATTTTATTTAAAAATTCAATTAAAATTTAACCAAATATATGTGAACACCTTCACACATGCAGAATACATACACGATTTCAGCATTTATTGATCAGACTTAAATCTCACGTGGGTCATTCTACTTGTTCGGACTGCCGCGCCCTGGTTGGCCACGAACTCATAAATTGAAAGTTTCGAGATCGATACTTGAGCCAGCAGACGTGGTGTATATCAATAGTGACTAGTGCACTTAAAATACATTCTGGCGTCAATGTCCTCCATGTTCCGTAAAATAATACATCTAGGGGTTACCGAAGGGAGACACCCATTCCCTCCGCGGAGGATCAAAAATTGTGATGGCAGTCTTCCGATCACTTCGATATGTGAATTCTAATCTGTGTCAATTGTCAATTGAGTAGCTTTGTGTGATGTAATATTTACTCAGCCTCATTCCGTTCGTTAAATTGACATTTGTTATGCAATACGCCACCTGTTAAACATTTGTTTGTTTTTTATTTATTTATTTATATTATTTATTTATTTATTTATTTATTTATTAAGTGAGTTTGGTGATTTGTTCTCATATCCCATTTCATGGTAATCAGTTCGCCCGTTTTAATTGTAGGTTGCTGTTTATAGGAATAAGTTAAATTATACCCGCGGTGTATATTAATGTCAAATTGTATAACAACATTATCTGAAAATCGATTAAGAAGGGAACTGAAATTTTTAATAATACTTTTGTAACATTTTAAATTAAAGCTGTGCTCAAGATTTTATTTATGTTACACTTAATTTTTATATTCATAATGTTTGTAAATTTGCATTATGTATGTTCATGTAATTAAAGGAAATCACATTGATTACTATTTAACTGTGACCGTCTGAAATAAAATTTCACTTTGAAGAAATATTTATTTAAAGCTAGATTCTTGTAATTGAACATGACTGTTATTTCAATAAAATGTTTATCTGAAATTTTTGGGAATACATTCACCTCTTCCTAGCTTTACTTATTATGAGATTTGATACAAAAGCCTCAAAGCGTTCTTAAAATTTACACTCATTTCATTATAATCTCCCCACTGTAGTAAATAAGATTTTTTTTTTTCTTTTGAATGTTTTAATGCCACAACATGTGCAAACATTATGTGAAACTAGCTTGTTGTGGCAACCACAAGACTTTCTTCTATATTTTGCTATACAAATTCAGCCAGTACAAATAATTTATTAAAACTATTATTCATTAAAATTATCTACCTTGATGAACGCAGACGATTTTAACCTTAAATAAACCTAGCACTAAATAGTTAAAGAAACATAGTTTTATTTTCTATAATTAAAAGCTTAAAAAATGCATTTTTAAAATGTTTATCGCACATATGAAGTTTCGTACAGTTATATGCCATAGAAGTTTAAATATAGTCTTCCTGTTTTCGAGAAAACTTGCTGTACAGCAGCGTTATCTATTGCTTGATATGCATCTAAATTAAATCGATATAATGTCTCATAATGGCTTTCACACCATATCAATTTTGTTTCATTATACGTAATAGATCTTGAGTTACAGCTTTCCCTTGAACTGCTGAAATCGCTGAATAGCAGCCCCATCTGTTGAGCGATTGACACCAAAAGCTTACATGCTCTAATTTATGTTAATATGCATCTACATATAAATTTATATGTAATTATGTGCAGTAGTTCCTGAGATATAGCCTTTCCTTTAATTGTAGAAATCTCTGTATAGCAGTGCAATTTCCTGAGCAATCAATACCAAAAGTTGACATGCACTCACTCAAATGAAGGTGCATTAACATATAAATTTATAAGAAATTTTAAGCAGTAGCTCTTGAGATATAGCCTTGCTTAAAATTGTTGAAATCGAAGTATAGCAGTGCTACTTGTTGACCAGTTGACACCAAAAGTTGGTGGGCTCTATTTACGTCAAGGTGTCTCTACTTATAAATTTATATGCAATTACCTGCAGTAGTTATTCAGATACAGTCGCCAAGACATTTATGCCACAGATAGACATTTTCTAAAAATGGTCAAGTCGTGTTCTGGACTCTCAAAACGTGTAAATCCATCGAAAACCGGAAGTCGAAAATTTTTACGAATCTAATACTTTCTTCTATTGGATATATAAGAAAGTAAAAAAGTATTGATTTACTGGAATGGTGGCAATATAATAAAATGTGTATGAAATAAAACATACGCTATAACAAGCAAATGAAATTTATCAGGAAGGTGGAAAATTTATTAAGTCCATTAAATCTAAACATGTCTACTAACAAATTTGGGGAAATATGTTTTATAGTTATAAAGTATTGTAATCATGTCAAAAATCTGATTTTAAGATTTTGGTGTTTCTATACATTTTGAGGTCCCCTTAGTTCATTTTTGCTACT
This sequence comes from Salticus scenicus, assembly GCA_963930645.1. Lineage (NCBI taxonomy): Eukaryota > Metazoa > Arthropoda > Arachnida > Araneae > Salticidae > Salticus > Salticus scenicus. Next base: position 181,177,570 of record OZ005653.1, on the reverse strand, counting down.
TTTTACGATGATGTATGTGTGTGTGTGATGGGTATGTATGTGAGTAAACACGATAGCGCCTAAACACTTTGTTAAAATGAGCTGAACTTTGGTGCGTATGTTGTATGTCATCATGGAACGAATCCTGTTGATTTTAATTAATCTAGCACTTATAGTGTTTTTACAGGATACAAAGAAATGTCTCTTATATTATTAAAATTCTTTATAAAAGTGCGATAGCGTCTAAATGCCTTCTTCGTCTGAGCTAAACATTTATGCACATGTTATAAATCACCATCGCCCGAAGTGTATAGAGTTTGGTGTATCCAACATTTATAATTTTTTTACAGGGACACAGAGAAAAATTCTTTATCATTATGGTCTATGGCCCCAAATATTTTAAAGTGCGATAGCGTTTAAACGCCTCATTTGATTGAGCTGTAAAATTATACACATAGATTACCGTCTCACAAATTGTGTAGATTTAGGTGAATCTAGCCCATATGGATTTTTACAGGGACGCAACGAAAAATTCTATTTCATTATGATCTGTAGGCTAAAATTATATAAGTGCAATAGCGTAAAATTAAACAATGGGGAAAAATATTCAAACCCCATATATTATATTTTTCACTTTTGCTTTTTTAACTACTTGTCTTACTTAATCTACACAACAGTTCATTACTTCATCTTCAGAAAATCAAGTGGAGTCACTCCAGATTTTTTTTTTTTTTTTTTTTTTTTTTTTTAAGCAGATTACTGTTTTTCGACTAATCGATTCTGATTACTAAGTCGCTGTCTAAGAAACAAATACACAAAGTATAGCATCAAACTCACAACAATCTTTTTTGTTGTACAGTATACTTGACAGTTAATTAAAATTAACAGTCATTTGCATGATACGAATTGCATCCGAAGGGTGTTTTAATTAAATAGCATGTAATTTGAATAATTAGCATTTAATTTTCTAAAGACTGCTGGGAAAAAAAATCCCTTTAAATCAAAAGCTTTTTTGTGTGCAGTTCTTCCATTTTTTTTTTTTTTTTTTTTTTTTTTTCTTAACTATTATAAGGAAAAAGTTTTAAAACATTTCGAAATTTTATATTTTAAAGAATGGATACGATACTTATGTTTGACTCTTTAAAACACAGACATACGATTATTTCTAAAAATTTCGAAACTATTTATTCTTAAGTACATTTTTACATTCAGTTAATCATATACGTTATAGACAGTACTGTTTCGAGATCAAATTTTCTAATATATATACATTAGAAAATTTGATATATATATATATATATATATTGGGTTGTACGGAAAATAATTTCGTTTTTTCCTTTGAAAATGAAAGGCAATTTTCTTATATTGTATAAATATCTTATTGAGTTATATATTATCCACTTTGATCGGCTTCTTAGCGATCTCACGAGTTGTTATTTGGCAGTTTTCATAAATCAGTACTTTATTTTGTCTTCATTAGCATAAACTGGTTTTCCAGAACGTAATGCATCTTCAACGTCAAAATTGCCAGAACAAAATTTGGTAAACCAGTTTTGACACTGGTGTTCTTTAAATAAATTTTTTCTGTACACATGGTATACTTTTTCCTTGTTTGAACAGTATTTTCGCCTTTTTAATAGCAAAAACAAAGTATGCCGAAAATATCGCTTCCGATATTCTTTATTTGATAGGGCACCAATCAAAACCTATTCAGCAGAATAAAACGAACTTTTCCACAAGCAAGCCTTGCTATATCAGCTGTCACAATATATAATGGTAATGCAGCTTAACTGCAAAGATGGTGTGAAAAAAATACAATTAAGTCCTCTACTGAGAAAAACGAAATTACTTTCCGAACAACCCCCCCCCCCAAAAAAAAAAAAAAATATATATATATATATATATATATATATATATATATACTAGCAGACCCGGCCACGCGTTGCTGTGACTAAGCTATACGTTGAATTATATTGCTGTAAACTATTCAATACAGTCAAATTATTATTTACGAATAAAGACGAAAACGTTGTAGCCGATGTAAAAACCCACCGGATTGAGATTTCAACCTTAGGTCAAAATTTGGAAGCGATTGATAAAAATTTTCGTCGAGTTGATATTAAGCACAAATTAATTTTATTGTAGGATCTTATAAGTTTTAATGGAGAAGTTATATATATATTATTTCTAATGCTACTTAGGATAAAAATTCTAAAATAACTAATATATAAATTAAATTATATTAAAATTCTATTAAAATAAAAGTATAAAAGAAGCAAACGATTTTAAAAATCAATTTTTATGGATGAGTGAAATATAATATGTTTAAAGCTATTTTGGATTAAAATGCTAAAAAGACTAATATGTAATTTAATTTTTATTAAAATTCTATTAAAATAAAAGCATAAAAGAAGCATACGATTTTAAAATCTTTTTATCGAGGAGTGAAATATAATACATACTATAATGGATAATTTTACTATAAAATGACCTCATCATTTTAAATATTTTAAAGATGGCAACAGCTGTAGTTATAAAAAGAAAAGCAATATTGTTAAACCAGAAAAAAAAGTAAATTTGATAAATATTTTAAAACTTTAAAATAGGACATCATATGAAATATTGGACATTTAAAGTAAATACATGTATCATTTTAAATAGAAAAAGATTTTGGAAAAGTTTAGTTTATTTTAACGAAGTGATGAGAAGGTTTTGAGTATGTTAAAATTTTAATAGTAAATTCAAGTTAATAAAGATGGGATTAAGATAAGAATAATTATAAGCTTAAAAAAAAAGAACTTTTTATATACCATGCTTTTAAATTTTAATATACTGTTACGAAATTGTAAATAATTGTGTTTATTTTTGTATAAATTCTTTCAAAGAGGCTTAGTAAGTTGATAAAGTGCTAATTTTGTGCATTTCTAGTCGTTTTAGCGTTGAAATAGCCTTATTTTCCCTTAAAAACGCATTAAAAAGCCCCAGTAATGCAGGTAATGGATTTGGCGCCAAATTTGGCGACTTTTTCCCACCTTGGCGATTTTTTTGGCGACCTTGGCGAGAAAATCCTTGTATGGGATATACCAAATATGGAAGCTGTAAGTTGATTGGTTGACCACTTTCTAGAGTTTTCTCGAAAAATCTGGGTTCCATGGAACAGCATATAAGGAGCGCTTCCTCGCCAAGGCAGTCAGTTCAGTTCAGATCTCAGCCAGCTTCGCTAGTGCTTGCATTGCTCTTAAGCCTCTTTGAGAGAGACTTGCGTCAAGTGTTATTGTTATACCGTTTGTACTGTGGATTTGCTATTGACAGCTGTTGTTTAAGTTGTGGTTACTGCTTGAATTGAAGCTGATAATTGGTTTATTGACCTGTATTTTTCTGGAACTTTCTGTGAATAAATTACTGAAATTTTGTACGTTTGGCCTTTCATTCTCAGACAACTCACGAACCCCCAAGTACGCAACATTTCTGGTGTCAGAAGTGGGGTTGTCTGTGAATGGTTATAACTAGAGCTATGGAGGAACAGATGAAGAAACTTCTAGAAAGCTTAGCTACCCAGATGAATGAAATGAAAGAAGGGCAAAGAGAAGTGAAAGAAGGACAGAGAGAGATGAAAGATACCCTGAATCAAGAGATGAAAGAAATGAAGGTAGCACAAGAGGAAATGAAAGCAGTTCAGGAAAAGATGGAAGCCAGTTTGACCGAAGAAATTAAATCTAATCAAGATGAGATGAAGAGAGAGCTTTCAACGGCGAAAGAGTCAATAGAGGGTAAATTAACGGTAATGGAAAATAGAATGGATGGAATAGAAGAGAAAGTTATAAAGATAGAAGAAAGTTTTGAAGAGAAAGTTATAAAGATAGAAGAAAATTTTGAAGAGAAAGTTCTGAAAGTAGAAAAGAATTTTGAAGAGAGATTTATGAAGATAAAAGAGAATTTTGAGGAGAAATTTAAAGAAAACTTTGATCAAGAGCTGAAAGGAAAGGTTTCAGAGATAGAAAGCAAGTTTAAGAGAATGGAGGAAGATCTTAAGAGAAAAATGAAAGAAGAGTGGAACGGAGAGGTAATAGGGAATGAACTGCAGAGCAAGATTCGGAATCTCGTAGAAAAGTTAGAGTCCATGCCTCAGGAAACTGAAAAGAAAGAGAGAAGAAGCCAGAATCACGAATTTATTAAGCTATCTACCTACGACGGCAGTTCCTCCTGGCATGTATATAAGACGCAGTTTTCCATCATAGCTGAAGCTAACGGCTGGGACTCTACCGCCAAGTCGGTCCACTTAGCAGCAGCGTTACGGGGAGATGCAGCCGAGATACTGAGAAATGTTTCTAAAGAAGAAAGGAACGACTTCGAGGCCTTGACTAGAGCACTGGAGCTACGGTTCGGAGAGAAGTGTTCTAAGGACTATAGTCGCCTCCAGCTAAAATCTCGTTACCAGAAAACGGGCGAAAGTTTGCAAGAGCTGGCAGCGGACATTCAGAGATTGTCACATCTAGCATTCTCAGACTGTCATGCTGACACTCGGAACGACTTAGCTCTTCAGTACTTTATCGATGCTTTTCGTGATCCAGAAATTCAAAAAGCGCTAAGACTCTCCAACATCAGAGACGTAGAATGAGCTTTAGGCTATGCACTTAGGACAGAGGCAGCCCAACAAGCCTCCCGTAAAGACCGCCATACCGTAAGAGCAGTCTCATTAAACGATACCCCTGCTGGTGAAAATGAAATGAAGAGAAGTATCGAAGAGATCTTAAAGAGATTGTGCAGCCTGGAGAATAAAAAGGAAATAAAGGACCGGAAGATAAAGTGCTGGGGCTGTGGAGGGAATGGTCACGTGAAGAGGAACTGCCCTGTACGACCAACTATAGGAAATCACCCGGCTTCACCATCACTGCAGGGAAACTAAGAGGAGGCCATCTCGCGGGGCGGAAAGGAAAATGAAAACTTCCACCATGGAGCGGCACATCTCACGATTTAGTGCCATAGACATGTCCCTACCGTCGCCACTGAGTTCAATAGTGACCACGGCAAAGACACGTCTACCCGCAGGGGAAAAATGCATCTTAGGCAGGCAGGCGAACCTGACTGCCACTATCTAGCGATTCCGCATCCCGGGCGACAGGCCCGGGGATCAAAGTGGAAGAGTTCCCTAATTTATTTAGAAATCAAATTTTTACAAATTTTGGATCAGACACATATTAAAACCAAAACACTAAAAAGTAAAAAAAAAAAAAAAAAAAAAAAAGGCAAGCCAGCTGCCAGTGAACGATGCTAAATCTTATATTTGATGGTGGAAAAGTTTTGAATCAGAATGTTGTAGATATCTTTTAATTTATTGTAGTTGTTTGTGTTTAAAAGAACTGTTTGCATATTTTTACGAATTGTGTGGTTTCTGTTGAATCTGAAATTAATTGGGATTAAATTGCATTTTTCAAAGAGATAATGAAAAGGGGATCCTATTTTACTGTTGTTACATTTGCATTTATCTGATGTTAATACTTTAATTTTGTGTAGAAATGTAGGGAAGCTGCCATGGCCTGAGATAAAATATGTAACTATTTTATTTGGACTGATAAAATTTTTGCTTACGTTATTAAGGACTGAAAACGTATCCCTACCCTTATCGCTGTGCCCCCATTCTCTTTGCCAATCTGTGATAATTTTATTATTAATGGATGATTTTACTAGTGAGGCTGGAAGAGGAAGAGAGATCTGTTCATCGAAGATGATTTGTGAAATAACCTGTTTTGCAAGTGAATCTGCCATTTCGTTGCCTGCCGTTCCCACATGCGCCTTTATCCAAGGAGGTTGTTATAACTGAGCCATTTTCAATTTCAGTGTATAAATTTGTTTATTATTTATCCTCTATTTTTGTAAGTTCACGTGCTCAACAATATGTCAAAGAAAAAAAAAGAGTTAAATGAATTTAATGCTTTTAATTTTTATGTAAAATATGAGCGCGTTCTATCTTCAAAATTTGTTAAAATGTAAAGATTATGTGATGCGTGTGGCATCCTCAGTTTTGTTTTTTAATTCAAGAAAGGGAACAGAATAAAGTTAGCAACGATGTTAGTTGCATTTTTTCGTATAGTTTGAGTTTTTAATTTTAGTGAACTACTTTTTACCGTAGGAATAATTTTACTATGTTTAATGTTATAGGGAATTATTATACGAGCATAAGATATGCTACTTTAATAATTTTAAAGTGTAAATAAGTAGTATTTGGCGTCCGCTTTTATACAGTTTAATTTAGTAAGAGAAAAGCTAGGAATTTGCGGTGCTTATTCCGTTGCTTTACATAAAAATATTGTCCATAGCGACAGGACCATTCAAGTGAAGTAAAATTATTTTGATTATATTAAGATTAAAAACATGTTTAAAACCGTTAAAGGATTTAAAAAAGAAGATTTGAAGTGGGTAGCCGAAGAGATTGGAGAGACTTTGCCTTCGACGTTCACAATAGCAAGCTTAAAAGAGCTGATTTTAAATAGTAAAGAGTATGAAAAGGATCCCGAATTTGTGAAAGATATTTTAGAAAATGCTATAGCTGAAAGAAAAATGAAAGAAGAAAAACAAGAACAAGCTTTGAAAGAAGAAAAACAAGAACAAGCTTTGAAAGAAGAAAGACAAGAACAAGCTTTGAAAGAAGAAAGACAAGCTGAAAAAGAAGCTGAAGCATTAAGGCTTGAAAAAGAAGCAGAACTAGAGAAAGAGAAATTAAGATTGAATCATGATTTAGAATTGGCGAGAATACAATCATCTGGGCAATTTCAAACTGATTCTATTTTAAGTAATTATGAAAATAGTACTATGAGACGAAAATTTACTTTACCTAAGCTGGAATTCAGGAAATTTGGCGGAGAAATTAAGGATTGGTTGCCTTTTTGGAGCCAATTTGAACAAATCGATAAAGATGATGAGATTGCCCCAGAGGACAAGTTCCAGTATTTAGTACAAGCAACAATCGCTGGTTCACGCGCAAGAGAAGTTGTTGAAAGTTTCCCGCCAACTGGCGCCAATTATTCAAAGGCAGTGGAAAGTTTAAAGGCTCGTTTTGGCAGGGAAGATATTCTAGTAGAAGTGTATGTACGAGAGTTATTGAAATTGATAATATCTGTGCAAACAAAAGGTAGATTTGCATTAACTTTATTATATGATAAGCTTGAGTCATATTTACGGGCGCTAGAAACATTAGGTGTTACCACTGATAAATATGCCTCCATTTTATACCCTATGGTTGAGTCTTGTTTCCCAGCAGACTTTTTGAAGGCCTGGAATCGCTCGAATCTCTCTTCTTCTAATACGGATGCTAAAGGAAGGTTGAATAATCTGATGCTTTTTTTGAAAACGGAAGTAGAAGGTGAAGAGAGAATATCTTTAGCTGTAGCGGGCTTCGGTTTGACAAAGCGTGAAGATAATAAATATTCTAAAAGGAAAAACAGTGCAAGTGCAGACTATATGCGAAATAAGATATCGACAGCTGCAGGTTTATTGACAACGTCTTCTGCTTTAGATTTCAAAAGAGTATGCATTTTTTGCCAAGGCAAACATTTGAGCTCTGAATGCTTTTCAGCTCGAAAATTGAGTTTAACTGAGATACAAAAGATTGTAAAGGATAAAAATTGCTGCTTCGCTTGTTTGTTACCTAATCATACAGTGAAAAAATGTCGAGCAGTTTTAAGATGCATTATCTGTTCTAAGAAGCATGTGCCTTTGATGTGCGATTTGCGTGATTCTCAAGGTAAAACTGCACAAGAAAAGGTTGAAGAAAATTCAGTCAGTAGTGAAGTAAACATGGCAAATTTTAATAAGCAAAGTGCTAAAGTATTCCTTCAAACCTTAAAAGTGAAACTCATCTCCGAAAACAAGCAAAAAAAAGTTCGTTTATTGTTAGATTCAGCATCCCAAAAATCTTATATTTTGAAAAGTATAGCAGAAGAGATGAATTATACTCCCATTCGTCAAGAAAAAATGATGCATTCATTGTTTGGCGGAGTTACAACAAAGGAATGCCAACATAATTGTTATAGAATAAAGGTTAAGGATATGAAGGAGAAGTTCACCTGTAATTTTGAAGTGATGGATCAAATTACTATATGTGAAAACATTCAACCGGTCACTAATGGTCCGTGGATTAAAGAGTTGAAAGAATATGGAATCGAATTATCTGATGTAAGTCATTGCCGTGAAGTTATCGAAATATTGATTGGTGCTGATATTATGGGAAAGATGTTAACTGGCAAAAGAAAAGTATTGACATCTGGTCTTGTTGCCATAGAAACATACCTTGGTTGGACATTGATGGGCAAAGCGCCTCACACCGAAGTCTCAACAGATAATTTAGCAATGATGGTGACGTCTTTGTTTGTAAATGAAGCTGATATCTCAAACTGATGGAGATTGGACTTGATCGGAATAACAGATACTATAGAAAAGAAATCTAAAAGTGAGATTGACCGTCAAACAAAGGAACATTTCTTAGAGACAGTAAAAATTGACAAGGATGGTCGTTACGAAATTTGTCTTCCTTGGGCTGACGACACATCTGCATTACCAGATAACTTGAGTTTGCTGTAAGACGTTTGGAAAGTACAACTTCTAAGTTATTAGCTAAGAACATGTACGGAAAATATGAAAATATATTTATGGACTGGTTGAATGAGGGGATCATAGAAGAAGTTCCTGCTACCAAAGTGAACTCCTATGGTAATTACTTACCTCATCACCCAGTTATTAAAGAGACCAGTAGTACAACACCTATCCGTCCGGTTTTCGATGCTTCAGCAAAGTTGGCTAACCATCCATCTTTAAATCAGTGTCTGCAGTGTGGCCCAAATTTGATTGAGCTTATCCCAGATATTCTTCTACGTTTCAGAGAAAGAAAATTTGGTGTAACCGCTGATATTAGAAAAGCGTTTCTTCAAATTAGCATTTGTGAAAAGGATAGAGATTTTCTGCGATTTCTATGGTGGAAAGATCTAAAAGAGAAGAAACTTAAAGTATTTAGGCATGCACGAGTCGTTTTCGGTGTAAAGTGTAGCCCTTTTCTTTTATCATCAGTAATTGAATATCACATCAAAAATAGTGCAAGTTTTGAGGAAAATTTCAAGCAAAGGCTTTTGCATAGTTTTTATGTAGACAATGTCGCCACTAGTGTGCACAGTGAAGAAGATCTAAAGAAATTTATCTCGGTCTCAAAGAAAATAATGGCAAATGGTGGTTTTGATTTAAGACAGTGGGAATACACTGGTGATCACGATGAAACGTCGAACCAGAAGGAAACTCAAGTATTGGGTCTGATTTGGGATAAGGTTTCCGATACATTAAAAGTCAACATGAAATGGCTAAACGATTTCAACACAGAAAGGATTACCAAGTGAAGTATGTTATCGGCAGTTCATAAAATTTTTGATCATTTTGGTTTTACTGCTCCGGTGATGCTTTATCCTAAATTGATGTTACAGAAAGCTTGGAAATTAGGAATTAATTGGGATGACGAAATAACTGGTGACTTACAAAAAGAATTCCTATTATGGTTCCAAGAACTTAAATATTTAAATGATGTTAAGATCCCAAGATATATCCAGATCACTCCAGAAAACTTACATGCATGCACAATTCATACTTTCGTTGATGGTAGTAAAGATGCTTACGCAGCAGTAGTATTCTTGAGGATAGAAAAAGAAGATCAAGGGGAAATTATTCTGCTTGCTGCCAAGTCCCGAGTTGCGCCTTTAAAGAATACGACTGTACCAAGGATGGAGCTATTAGCAGCTACTATTGGCGCTTGTTTGGCGAAAACTGTTGTGGATGCTTTGGGTTGGCAGGAAATGAAGCGATATTACTGGAGCGATTCCTCAACAGTGCTTGCTTGGATCTCAAGAAATGAGAGCTGGTCTGTGTTTGTCAGAAATCGGGTTCAAGAGATTCAGAAATTAAGCAGTCCTTCATCATGGAAACATATACCAAGTGAGAAGAATCCAGCAGACTTGCCGTCTAGAGGCTGTAAGGCTAAGCAATTAGCTTTAATCAGATGGTGGGAGGGCCCACATTGGATGAAAGATTCATCAGAATTTAGAAACCACATGAACACTTCCGATGAAGATTGGAATGAGGAAGAAATTCAGAAAGAAAGGTCAAAGTCTACTTGTATGTTGACGAAATCTGAATTTCCATCCAACAATAACTGGTATTACAGCTACTTTTCAAGTTATGAAAAAATCATACGTTTAGTTGCTTGGATTCTTCGCTTTAAGCATAATTGTTTAAATCCTGATAAGAAGAGTAAAGGCGAATTGACGGCTACTGAATTTCGGGAAGCTGAGATAAAAACTCTACGTATGGTTCAAAAAGAATCTTTCTCTTCGGAAAGTGATGAAAGATTGAAGACATTACAAACCTGTAAGGATGAGCAAGATGTCATTCGTTAGAAAACTAAAATAACTTACAGAAAAGATAGTGAAGATTTTCTCCATCCCATAATTCTCCCTTCAAAGCATGAAGTTGTTAAGCGACTTATTTTTTATATTCATGTAAAGAACTGTCATGCGGGGTTACAAATCCTCTTAAATTTGCTTAGAGAAAGGTATTGGATCCTCAACGGAAGAAAGAGTGTAAAGCTTGTGTTAGCCAGCTGTGTGATTTGTAAAAGGTTTAATTCAAGGGCTTTATGGACATCTAGTGCTCCTCTACCTGAAAACAGAGTAAAAGATTCTGCCGTATTTCAAATTACAGGCATAGATATGGCTGGTCCTTTGTATCTTAAGAACGATAAGAAGAGTTGGATTTTGATTTTCACATGTGCTATATATAGAGCTGTTCATCTAGAGCTAGTGAACTCTGCTTCCACAGATGCATTTTTGATGGGTTTGAGAAGATTTGTGGCTCGCAGAGGAAGATGCTCTGTTATCTACTGTGATAACGGAACAAATTTTGTTGGCGCAGCTAATTTATTGAGAAGCTTAGATTGGCAATGTATACAAAAATATGGGTCTGTCAACTCCATAGACTGGAAGTTTGACCCGCCAACGGCGGCGTGGTGGGGTGGCTTCTGGGAGAGGCTGATTAGGGTAATAAAAGATCTTCTTAAAAGAGTCTTAGGACGCGCCTGTCTTACGTACGAAGAAATGACAACTCTTTTAGCTGATGTTGAAAGTGTAGTGAATTCAAGGCCTCTAACATATCTTTCAGAAGATGCGACTGTAAAGCCTATCTCCCCATCTATGTTTCTTCAAGATATTCACGAAATTCAGCTTCCAGATGTTGATGCAGTTGAACAAAATTCTTTATCAAAGACGCTCAGATACAGGCAGTCCCTACTCAGAGCTTTGAGAGATCGATTCCGATCCGAATATTTGGGTGCTCTCATACAGCGAGCAAACAGAAAGCAGCCAGAAAAGGGTATCGCTGTCGGAGATATTGTATTAATTGGATCTGACAACAAGAAACGAATCCACTGGCCACTAGGCCGTATCACAGAGCTTATTTCTGGAAAAGATAATAAAGTTCGACTTGTAAAGGTTCAAACTTCGCAACATGAACTTTTACGACCTATTCAAAGATTATATCCTTTAGAAGTAACATCATCAAATAATAGTTCAAAGCTGAAAGAAGCATACTATTCAAAGGAAACCACTGCTCAAACTGTTAAACCCGTTGTAACTTCAGAAGAGGAACCAGTCAGATATAGCAAAGCGGGAAGGAGAATTAAAGTCCCTGAAAGACTAATGTATTGAGAACTACACCTGCAACATTTGGTTTTGATTATAACCTATAATCAAAAGGTGGGAGGATGTTATAACTGAGCCATTTTCAATTTCAGTGTATAAATTTGTTTATTATTTATCCTCTATTTTTGTAAGTTCACGTGCTCAACAATATGTCAAAGAAAAAAAAAAGAGTTAAATGAATTTAATGCTTTTAATTTTTATGTAAAATATGAGCGCGTGCTATCTTCAAAATTTGTTAAAATGTAAAGATTATGTGATGCGTGTGGCATCCTCAGTTTTGTTTTTTAATTCAAGAAAGGGAACAGAATAAAGTTAGCAACGATGTTAGTTGCATTTTTTCGTATAGTTTGAGTTTTTAATTTTAGTGAACTACTTTTTACCGTAGGAATAATTTTACTATGTTTAATGTTATAGGGAATTATTATACGAGCATAAGATATGCTACTTTAATAATTTTAAAGTGTAAATAAGTAGTATTTGGCGTCCGCTTTTATACAGTTTAATTTAGTAAGAGAAAAGCTAGGAATTTGCGTTGCTTATTCCGTTGCTTTACAGAGGTTGCCTGAAATTAAAGAGCCCCAATTTACAGTATTCCATGTTTCATCGATGAGTGGCGGCGATAATGGACTTCACGTCTATGCCCAAGTCAACAACGCCACCTGCCGGATGATTCTGGACACGGGAGCCAACGTGACCATCATTAGAACGGATTTGGCTCAAGAACTAAAAGAGAAGATCATCTGGACGCCGCCCTGTGTTAAACTCCAGACTGTGACCGGAGACGAAATCAAAATATATGGGAAAATGAACTTGACTATCACTTTTGGGGATGCCAGTTACCATCATATGGCATATGTGGCGGATATAAGAGATCCTTTAATCATTGGAATTGATTTCCTGAGAAAATTTAACTTTCAATTGAACTTCAAGAATAATGAACTGCATTCGAGTTCGGAAGACATCGCTGTGTTCAACACTGAAAATCAAGACATTCAGACAATTTGCCAGATAACAGCCAAGTCTGAAATTTCCATCCCTCCACACACAGGGACAATAGTTTCAGGAACACCACCTACAAAGCAATACTTCCGCTATGGACTGATTGAATACCCGAATACAGACAATAGCCCAAGAGAAGTTCTGGTAGCTTCATCTCTAGTTGATCTCTCAAAGAGTACTATTCCTGTGAGAGTCGCAAACATCAGCGATAAGGTCCGAACAGTGAAGAAGGATGAGGTGTTAGCAGCCTGCACTCCTGTAACATGCATCAACCGCCCCACGCAATCAACTGAATCCAAGTCTTCTGAACAATTAATAACGGAATTACTCAAGAATGCAGAGTTAGGAAAGGAACAGAGATGTGCTGCGGAGAAGCTACTCCAAGAATTTAAAGACCTTTTTTCTCGAACACCTGAAGACGTCGGGAGAACGAACATCACCCAGCACAGAATTGATACAGGAAATCATCCTCCAATCAAACAACATTCAAGAAGACTTCCCTTTGCTAGACAGGAAGAGGTCACTGAACGTCTAAGTGAAATGCAGCACAATGATGTCATCGAGCCATCAACGAGTCCTTGGGCCTCTACCATAGTACTGGTGCGGAAAAAGGATGGTTCAACGAGATTTTGTGTGGATTATCGTCGTTTGAATGACATCACGAAGAAAGACAGTTACCCTCTTCCCAGAATTGACGACACATTAGACACGCTGGCAATAAATGGTTCTCGACGTTGGATCTGAAGAGCGGTTACTGGCAAGTAGAATTACATCCTGATGATCGTGAGAAGACTGCATTCACTACGGGACAAGGACTGTGGCAACTTAAAGTTATGCCGTTCGGATTATGTAATGCTCCTGCCACCTTTGAACGCCTGATGGAGACAGTGCTAAAAGGACTTTCCTATGAAGCCTGTCTGGTGTATTTGGATGATATTATCATTGTGGGGCGCACCTTTGAAGGCCATCTACGAAACATCCGAAAGGTGCTGGAGAAACTCAGAATGGCTAACCTCAAATTGAATCCAGGCAAGTGTAACTTGTTCCGTCGTGAAGTGAGCTACCTCGGGCATATCATCTCTGCCGAAGGTGTGAGAACTGATCCTGAGAAGATCTCTGCAGTCGAGAACTGGAGTGGCCCTGAAAATGTACACCAACTACGAAGTTTCCTGGGGTTATGCACTTACTACAGGAAGTTTGTCAAGGGTTTCTCAAATATTGCCAGACCACTCCACAAGCTGACGGAAGCCAAACAGAAGTTCCTGTGGACAGATGAATGTGAAAATGCGTTCAAGCGACTTAAAGAGGCCTTAACATCATCGCCTATCTTGACATATCCACAGCCCGACAGACAGTTCATACTTGATACAGATGCCAGCCATGAGAGTGTCGGTGCTGTTCTGTCGCAGGAAATTGATGGTCAAGAACATGTCATTGCCTATTGGAGTAAATGTCTGTCTAAACCGGAGCGAAATTACTGTACCACCAGGAAAGAGCTACTCGCCGTCGTAAAAGCCATAGAACATTTCCATCATTACCTCTATGGCAGAAGATTCCTGCTCCGGACTGACCATGCATCTTTAACGTGGTTGCTCCAGTTCAAGAACCCGGAAGGACAGATTGCCAGGTGGATACAACGCCTGCAGGAATATGACTTCGAGATACGTCATCGTAAAGGGACTCTACATGGTAATGCAGATGCCTTGTCACGGAAGCCCTGCTCGGAAAGCTGCAAGTATTGCTCTAGAGCCGAACAGAAATACCTGCCGATAAATCCGGTTGCCTGCCAAGTTACTGTCTCAACACCATCAGATCAAGATCCCGATCCATGGAGTGACGAAGAACTTAGAAAATCCCAGTTGGAAGATCCTGACATAAAGCCAATATTACAGCTGAAGGAGACGACCAGCAACAGACCTATCTGGCAGGATATTTCCAGATTTAGTCCCATTACGAAATGTTATTGGGCACTTTAGGACTCTCTTCATATCAGAAACGGCGTATTATACAGAAAGTGGGAATCTGATGATTGGAAAAGCTTCAGATGGCAGATTTTATTACCAAGATCAAAAATTCCGGCTGTTTTAGAACAACTGCATAGTAGCTCTACCGGAGGCCATTTTGGGGTAATGAAGACTCTGCAGAAAGTTCGGGAACGCTTCTACTGGTGCAAGGCAAAGGAGGATGTGGAGAAATGGTGTAAATCCTGTGATGCTTGTGCGGCACGTAAAGGCCCGCAGAAACGAAGTCGAGGAAGACTGCAACGGTATAGCGTGGGAGCACCATTTGAACGGATTGCAATCGACATCTTGGGTCCTTTGCCACGGACCTCCAGTGGAAATAAATACATTCTCGTCGTGATGGACTATTTCACCAAGTGGCCTGAGGCATATCCCATTCCCAATCAAGAGGCATGCACAGTCGCAGAAGTCCTAGTGCAGCAATGGGTGTCGAGGTACGGCACTCCCCTACAACTTCATACCGACCAAGGTAGGAACTTTACCTCTGATGTTTTCAAAGGACTGTGTGAACTACTCGGCATAGACAAAACCCGGACAACACCCTTACATCCCCAGTCGGACGGCATGGTCGAGAGGTTCAATCGTACCATCCTGAATAACCTCTCCCTTCTAGTATCAAGGAACCAGCAAGATTGGGACTTGAAGTTGCCATTGTTCCTGCTGGCTTATCGAAGTGCTGTCCATGAAACCACCGGCTATACTCCAGCCCAGATGCTGTTTGGACGTGAACTTCGTCTCCCTTGTGATCTCCTGTTTGGTTGTCCACCCGATGCGCCTTCATCGCCCGAGGAGTACATCCAAGATCTCCAGGCACGATTTGAGGACGTTCACAACTTTGCTCGGGAGCGAATTCACATTGCATCGGAGAAAATGAAGACAAGGTACGATCTAAAGGCTACGCAACGTGAGTTTCAGGAAGGAGAGAAGGTCTGGTTGTGGCATAGAATAATAATAGAGAAGAAGGAGCATGCTAATACTTTAATGCTTACAAACTCCTTCTAGTGAGATGCCAGCGAAAGCACCTTTTGCACCTCTCGACCTTGAAGTAACGCACCCATCCTTGGCGCATTTATCGCTGTTTGGCTTTTCTCTCTATCCTTTATACCAGTGATGCCAGATTGGGGATTTTGTCCCCATTTTCGGGACTTTTGTGGGGAATTCTAAAATGTTTGGGGACAAACCTGGGGAGTTCAACTATCTGTCAATGTTGGCAATGAAATGATTTATCAAATCTTGATATTTTTTTTTCGAAAAAAATCCCCACATAACAATAAAGCTATTGAAAATCCCTGGTCGTAGGGATAAATCCTCACGTTAGTAGAAATAAAGTTGGGGATTTTTTCGAAAAAATACCCTGATTTGGGGAAATTTTAAGACCTGTTTGGGGAAATAATTTTCGACCATCTGGCATCACTGCTTTATACAATGCGTTTTATTTTGTTTATTTTATTATTTTTTCAGAACGGGGTGACGATAAATATAGTTAATCAATGCAGCAATACACTTTCAAGCAGTTATGTGATTAAAGAAGGGTGTATCCTGGATAAAGATGTTAATGTTCCGAAAAAAAAACGGAAATTTTGGTAAAAAAAGCAGTTTATATCCACCCGGAAAAATTGAAAATTCTAGTATAAAATAATGTGTTTAGAAATTTATAATATTTACATTCCAGGTGCTTTTTTCTTGAAATATTTTTTCATGGTCAGTATCTTGCATGAAAACACTGATTCTGATATTGTTCATAATTCAAAAATAAAGTTTTAACCCTGTAATCAAATGGTAATCTTGAAATATTTAAGTATTACAATGACCTCTCCCTGCCTTCACACTCATTTAAAATTACTTATTTTTTTCAGGTTCCTTTATACTTGAGCCTTTTTTATTGAATATATATTCTTAGACCTTGTCTAACTGTATTATTTTAATGTGTGTAGATATGTATTATGCACATATAAATACATGTAACTGTTAAAAAAAATAAATAAATAAACAACTACTTTCTGTCAAAGAAATTTATTTTACAATTTATAAAAATTATATGTGCAAAAACTTACTTGATTTATGTCTTTTGCATTTGAGTTAATAAGTTTTATATTATAACAGGATAGCTCCTAGTCAGGGAAAGTCAGAATTTAAGTGCACCTGGGAAAATCAGGGAATTTCGTGCAAAGTCAGGGAAATTTGACAAATTTTGTGTGGAAATACGCCATATTTGAAAACTTGTTGTTTTAAATTTCTGAAGTTCAATTAACTTTAAATAAATTTTTTATTTTATCTTTGTGATTAATTTCAGTTTAAGTGAAAATCTGAATTGTCCAGTATCAGGTCCGGTAAACCGATTTTACCCAAGACTGACCTGCAATCAGGTTTGGGTCTGTTTGACTAAATCTTTTCTCTTGTGTATTAGGTTCGGTTCAGGTTGACTGATTTATCTTTCGTATGGGTCAGGATGACTGAATTTTCTTCCTGGGGGCTGGGTTGTCTGATTTATTTTTCTTGTGGGTTGGATTCAGATTAAGTTGACTGAATTTTTTTCCTGCGGGTTAGGTTTAAGTGTAAATATATGTATACATAAATTATTGTATACATTTTGCAGAAAGGCAATAAACAAAGAAAAATCATATATATCGTCTTTTAAGACTGACGTAAAAGACGTAGGAGAGAGTGGTAATGAATGGGCCATGGGGATGAAAGGGTCACTAACAAAAAACAAAAAAGTACTTGCATAAAATTATTTTAAATGCCACCAATAGATGGATCTATTTGTTCTACGAAACTCATCAAATTTTCCCTTGTTTGGGAGAAGCCATTTTCCACTAGAGTAGGATGGTCCAGAATCTGACTGAAAAGTAATTTTTTCTCTTTTAAGTAAAATAAATACTAGCTGAAAAGTATCTATTATTGCATTGCAGGTATGTGTATTAGCAAGTCTTTGCATATCTGTAAACTAATTTTAGAATGTATTTAGATGTTATTTGAATTTAATGTGCTAAATAAAACCTGAATATATTCCAGAAGTATAGGTGGGGCTGAGTGGGACACTATATCATGGTCATGAATGGGCCACCTTTGCTCTGATCATGAAAATATGGTATTTATTTCTTGATTTTCTGATTTTCTCTTTAATATGAAACGTAACTGGCTGTCATGGATTTAGATTAAATTTTTGTCTAGTTAGAATAGGTTTATTGAGATTTCTAAAAAATAATTTGCACATTTTCACTCTAAGAAATATTAGTTATTTATTAGAAACATACGTTAAATTGTATAAATGGTTGTAAGTTGAACTGTCCAGTTGTTGACCCCACCTACCAGTATTTTACCATTTGATATAAAACTAGAATAATTGTTTATATTCTGAATCTGATGGGTAAAATAAATAATACCAGAAATTTACACTCAATACTCAATTAATAGGCATTTCACCTGAATGAAATTTTACCACTTGAAATTTAATTTCACTTATTTTTCTTCCCTGACACATCAGATGTCAGTGTTGTGAACTTTGAAGACATTGTTAAGAAGTTACCACAGCCAGACATTACTGGTGGAACATCATGTGCTGTTACAACCATGCCATTTAATATAAATTTTGAAAAATATAAATTTTGTTAAATCATAACGTATATGCAACCATGCCATTTAATATTAATTTTGAAAAATATAAATTTTGTTAAATCATAATGTGTATTATCTATTATTTTTATGTTCTTTCTTTCTTATAATCTTATTATTTTGTCATTCTTCTACTACAATTATGAGATTTAATAATATCACTTTTGATTTTTATAAATTTTGATAAATAATGTTTATTATCTACTTACTATTTCAGTAGGCTTTTGTGTCATATCATGTCAAGTGCTATTCATTTTGTCATATTTGGTGAATAAAAGGTTAATTCCACATTTTTTCATTGAATTCCTTTAGTGGCCCATTTATTACCTTCAATAGCCCACTCAGCCTCATGGGTGGGTATGAATGGGCCAAATTTCTATATTTTTATTTTCTATTATCATTCATTATAGACATTTTCTAATCCAATTTTTATGACTTTTTTAAAAACCAAATAAGTACAGTAACTGAAGAGCTAATTCTGAGCCAAAAAGAATCATTAGAAAAAATTACAAACCAAAAATTGGCCCATTCATTACCACTCTCCCCTACAGGGTTGTTGATTTTTTTTATTTAAATCAAGATTTATTTGATTTTAATGATTTTTATTATGTATTCATACATTATTGTACAACATTTGTTTTTTATTATGTGTATGTGTGTGTATATATATGCACAATATCCACACTATCAATCATTTTACTTAAATTATAAAAATATAAATAATATTCTATTTCTATAGAAAAGTCCATATAGGCATTTATTACCAACATTTTTATTCAACATAGTATCTTCATAATAAGAAGTAATTTTATAACAATCATAAATGCGGTTGTATGAGCCACTCAACTTCAGACTTTGACTTTGTAGCTACAATAATGTATTGAAATAAAGCAAAATTTTACTCACGGTATTGAACACATAAAATAATTTTGGAAAAGGATAGTTTAATAGGAAATATGACCTATAACTGAAGCAATGTATTAAGAAAAAGAAAACTTTGCTCATAGTTTCTAATCAAAATTAAAATATATATATATAAGGAATTAAGGAAGATAATAAAAATAAAAGATGATATCCTAAAAAATTTTTACTTAGGTTTAACAAACATCATTTGAATCAAGAAATTTTTTCACACTTTACCCATTAACAAAATTCATATTTTCATTACCATTTTAATACTTTCACTTATTTTTTTATCTTTTTTTTTTTTTTTTTTTACATTTAGTGGGGTACAATTCATTGAAACAAGCAGTGACAGCAGCCTCGAATTGTAATTAACAGATTATATGTAGTTAAATTAAAATGTTATTATTTTTAAAAAACTTTTTGGAACCTTCAGAGCTTTTTAAACAGTACAATGTAAACTATGCTATTATTTTTTAAATATCATATGAGCCAATGCTAAATGACATAAACTGGTATGAGAGCTGAATAAACAAGGAAATATTTTCTTTTTGAAATATCAACTGCTAGGTGGGCAAAGGCGATCTAGAATATATATATAATATTAATCAATGAATTATACACTAATTAAATATTTACAATTCATACACCAGTCATAAGGCTGTACTTGTATAAATAATTAACCCATTAACGCCCAGCGTCCTCATTTGAGGACAGTTAATAAAATGGCATGTATATTTTTGGGGGTTTGTTGGAATGATTTCTGCTTTTTAGTGACAGTTTATAGCATCACTCCGAATGATCCCAGAGAGTTTTATGTGTCTACTATTAATTACTATTTCGTAATTCAGATAGTTATTTTCAATATCTCCTCAAGCAGTAATGGACTTCTGGAGGAGGATTAAAGGCCCTGGGCCACAATCCACTTAAAATTTGACTATGAATTTTAACAATTTCTTACCACACAACTAAGCTGAAAATTTGTATACCAGGGTTGGACCCATAGAATAATAATAGGATATTATTATTATTCTATGGTTGGACCCAATGAGTTTTTTCTTAAAAAACCCACAATTTTGCCCACTTTTTTTTTTTCAAATTTTATAAGACTTTCTATGATAAAATAAGCAAAATGAAATTACTAAGCTATTGAAACTCATTTTCTAAATTTACTTTTTTAACAAAATAGTTTACATAAAGATTTTGTTTCATTTTGAGTTAAAATTTTTACAAATAGAAAACTATTATATTCAAATAATTAATAAAAGGTGCTACAACCAAAAATTAGCTGGCATAGGTAATATCTGCTCTATTATTCATCATATGTTTCCTCTCATAAATACTTACTATAGAACCTACCTACTATATTTAAGATTAGAGGAATGAGCTCTGCTAATGTCAGTTTCCAGTCAGAGAATGAAATGCCTCACCAACCAGACTTCCCATCACTTGCTTTGACACATTTACCTTATACTGATTTGCTATTTATCTTATAGATGTCAATTTTTGCCTTATTCAGGCTATGTTACGAAAATTTTAAATTTTCTATAAATTTACAAATTAGAACATTAAAATCAAGGTTTTGGCCAGAATCATAAGAAAGACTATTTTAAAACTGGTTTAAATTTTTAACCATCATTCATTCTTTAGATATAGTCAACATAAACTAACAATAAACTGACTAACTTAAATACGGACACACATTATTATTATTATTATTATTATTTTTTTTTTTTGTGATTTTAGAATTTCTCATATCCTAAAATTTGTTAAACTGTTAAAAAAATTGAGATTGAAAATTTTCATGAATATCAAAGTTGCCAACACCTGCAGTACAATCGTACAATGCAAAATTAAAAATAATTTTGTAGTCAAGAGCTGATTCAAAATCTTTATATCAAGAGTCAAAAGTTGCTTTATTTTCATATAAATTATATTACATAATTTACTTGAAGATTTCTAGGTATATCGATGGTTTCACATCCGTAAATCGTTATACATATAAAAAATGGAAACTGCTCATTGGATTTCAAGAACTTTGGTTTAATATGCTTTAATTTAAGGTCTTTTTTTTTCTTTCTGTCAACTTTTCGGCAATTGTTAAAATAGCTGTATAATTAGAAATATCTTTTGTAATTAACAAGTATTTTTTTAATTATGAACTTTTAGTATACGAGGGCTGTCCGTAAAGTATTTGGATTTAATTTATAACTAAAAAAATATAATTGATATACATACTTCAGTTTAATCCCCTTCAAAGTATCGTCCTTGAGAAGCAACACACTTAGCCCAACGTTGTTGCCACTCTTTGAAGCAGGATTGGAAGTCGTTCTTTGGAATAGCCAACAGCTGTTTGATCGCTTTTTGTTTGATGGTCGTCACATCCTCAAAACGTTGTCTTTTAAGCGATTTGAATGGTGCCATGTTTGGTGCAATCTGAACGGTGCCATGTTTGGTTAAAAAATTTCGCATTTCCAAAGCTAAAGAAAATGCTTAAAGGACGACGTTTTGAGGATGTGACGACCATCAAACAAAAAGCGATCCAACAGCTGTTGGCCATTCCAAAGAACGACTTCCAATCCTGCTTCCAAGAGTGGCAACAACGTTGGGCTAAGCGTGTTGCTTCTCAAGGACGATACTTTGAAGGGGATTAAACTGAAGTATGTATATCAATTATATTTTTTTAGTTATAAATTAAATCCAAATACTTTACGAACAGCCCTCACATGTAATTTATTAATTACAATCGAAAAATAAAAAGCATCTGTGTCGTTATGTAATTTCAGAATTTTTAATATAGGGTTCCAATTAGCCCTGAATAAAGGAATTGTAGAACATGAGCATGAGACAAATTTAAAGAACTATTTTTTTATTTCATTTTTTCATGCTTTTTCTTTAAAAAAAAAATTGTAATTAGATAAGGAATACTTTTGTATTAACTGCATGTCATGAATTTTGGTTAACAAAGATCACCATAAGAATAACACAAATTGTGATAAATGGAACATTAAAGAAAAAAATAAATATTTTTTCCAATATTTCCTAAAATACATAAAAATACATACGCCAAGGTCAAGGGTGTTATTATTATTAGCTTATTAAAATCTTAAAATAATTTAATTTTCAACACTAATCAAAATATTATAAGCAATGAAATTCAAAAGATTATTTTTTCAGTTGCTGATACAAATTTCAAAGCCTGATATACTCTCCCTCTCAATAATAAATGAATAAATAATAATAAAATCATTAAAAATTCTGTCAAAGTCATAATTTAGTTTAGTGAGGAGGATTAGCTATTAATTTCAATCTGTAAAATTTTTAGTTATTTTTTATCTCATTTTTTGACCGTAAAATTGGGCCACATACTTTTTAAAATGAGTGAAATGAATGAAAATGAAGTGTCACCTAAATTTCATACTTCAGTTAATTTTAAAAAATCTAATTGTCATGTCGAAAAACTGTTTGCACCCCTGGATTCAGAAAAGTCGCCCCTTTCATTTAGTACCCAGTCTGTAACGATAGGACTGATTTTTTTTATTTATTTTGGTGTTACACAAAACTGGTCTGCAAAAATCCAGATTAAAACTAATAGTCCTCCGTCCTAAAAAAATGAATGAAAAGCTGTAAAGTCTATTCCGAAACAAACAGGCATGAGATTGCAGAAAATTAGAAAAAGAGGAAACACGCATGTTCATAAAATTAATTTCAAATGAAAATTAGCGTGTGCGGGGAAAACCATACAAATATGTTCATAAAATTTATTTCAAATGAAAAATAATGTGCACGTGGCTAAACTATACAAAATATTTTAAAAATGGACAAATTAAACTAAAAGAATAATGCACATCAACACAATAAAACATGTGTGTAAAAAAATACAAAAAAAAAAAAAAAAAAAAAAAAAAGCTAACAATCAACATTTAATCATTGATTGGTGGTGGAAAATGGGAAAGGGAGGTGGGGGGGGGGAAGTATTAATATCGACACTTCAAAATAAAAGGCTTCCCACAGAATGTTTGATCGGCCATGGTTAGAGACGAAAAAAAAGGGGGGCGGGGAGGGGAGCAGGATAAAAAAAAACTACATGAGTGAGAAATATTGAATAATTCTGTTCTTTTATATGTTATAGAATCTGATAAAGCACGTTTAAAATGAATATTGACATTTATATTTTGGATGGAGAAAGATTGAGAATCTCAAGTCTTTCGTGGTGCGTTTGAACACTGATCATTATTTGAGTCTGATTTAAACCAAAAAAAAAAAAAAAAACGTGAAATTAACGGAAATCACATAAAAGCAGAAAATCACGGATCTGCGGAAGAATCTCATACCTGAACAAAGCAACTTATTTAAAAAAAAAAAAAAAAAAAAAAAAATCTATATTGTTAAATACAAAAATACAAACATCACATTTGTCCTTCATTGATTAAATAAAAATTTTAATTCAGCTTATTATCATATCTTTGTAGGATTAATCATACCTTTGTAGAAGAAACCAAATAAACCAGTTGATTTTATTCATAACATTGACAATTTAGTTTATAATTGTATAGATTAATATATATCTATTGCACAGTGATTGATATGTCTAAGAATAATGTATTTTTTAACTGTATTACATTTATTCTATTATCTATAAATAGTATTTCAAGTATATGGGGAAGGGTGCATCATATGAAACGAGTCTAGGCTGCAATCTAACTTAATGCTTCGGTTTAGAGTTATTGCTCTATAGTCACTTCTTGTACCATTAAGACTCTTTAGACGGGAAACTACATCTTACATTTGAATTGCCGCAAATGTTTCAGGTTAAAATAATGGCACAACAACTTTACCAAATACATTTACTTAAAAACAAAGTTTCTTCGGAGGCTCTTTCATAACCAGAGGCTCGGAGTGGCATACCTCCTCTACCCCACCCTTGGTTTACCACAATTTTATTATTATTATTATTTATTTATTTTTCTAATTTTACTAAATTTGTGTTTAATTTTAGAAATATGCAGGTTTTATGACATCAATTAATGATATTTATTTTTATGATGGTTACAAAAGAAAAGTAAAGTGATGAGTTGTTTTATTTATTTTTTTTTTCCTACATGGCGAGGAGTGAGTGCATATTTTCAGATCTCGGGCTTCGTAGCATTATTAAAATTTTACTCTCATTTTATTATACTGTGCTCATTATCATAAAGTATTTTTCGTAAGTGTTTAAATGCTAAAGCAATGTAAACCTTATGCAAAATAACATTGTTTTAAAATAAGTGATCATATAATAAAATTAGTGTAAATTTTTAGGAATACTACGAGGCCTGGGTCTATTTATTCTATTTTAAAGTCACTTAAAGACAATCTGATAATTACCACTATTATTTTTTTTTCTTTAATAATGATTGAATGTTACAGAATCAAGATAAAAAGTTGTTTATTTTCTGCTTAAGACTAACTATATTGTTTGTTAGCTAAACTTTTTTTTATTATTATTATTTTATTCATTAAAAAGAAAAACTTAATATTGTATGTTTATAAATTCAATTAAAACACAGTATTACCTGGGTGCAAAAGTTTGTCTCAAAGCAGAATTTTTACAACACTATTCTTTTTTTCTTATGAATAATTTCTATCATATTCAATCTTAAGAAATTACTGTACAAATAGGGTAGAAATTATAGATAAAAAATAGTGGTGACTATTTTTATCAATGATTTCTATCATATCCAGACTTAAAAAAAAAAAAAAAAAAAAAAAAAATGTACAGATATGAAAAAAGTTATTGATAAAAAATAGTGGTGTAAGAGTTCTGTCTTACGATGGGTACCTTTTTACAATTAACTTATTAATTTAACTAACAAGTGCTATTTTTTTTTTTTTTTTTTTTTTTTTTTTAAATAAATCAATACAAAATTATTCAAAAAATAATTTATTATATTTTTTATTTAATAATACATATCATTAGTAACTGAATTAGTTACTAGCTAAATGAAACTAATAAACAAAAGTATTTTATTGTACAAAAGTCACAAAATTTGTAACGACAAAAAATCACAGAATTAAATACACTCAATAGCAGAATGCCAGACCAAGTGTAATATTGTAAGGAATAGTAGCAATTCATAAAATATGTAAAATTAGCATTTACAAAGAAAATAAATGAAGAATATATAACAAATACAGTAATGTAGAGGCATAATGTACATTATATTTGTGTGCCTGGCATTTCTTTTTAAGGTGTTACAGTAATCTGAAGGGCTGTAAACAATCTGCAGCATTCTTTGCCATGTTGCACTTTTTCAGCTACTGGAAAGTACATACGTAGACTACCTTTGAATGAGCAATTTGAAAAATTGCGCTCAAACTGTTGCATAATTGAAAATAAAATACACTGAAAAACTGATAATAAAAGATAATAAATATTCTTTAAAAAAAAAAAAAACAAATTCCATAAATTTCAAAAACATTCAACTATTATTTTCAGACAAAATAATTGCATAATCCATCAGAAAAAGGACTACAAATCAAAAATCTCATTTTACACAACATACTTATATATTACATTATATAATTACTATATACAAATTTATATTACACACATACCATTTTACACACACACATATATATGCATTGTACTATTTATGGTTTATGCACTTTTAATGCATACTGCTTTACTATTTTTTGTTATATTCAAAATAGTAATAAATAAAAAATTTCCCTCATAATTTTTCTTACTAACTCGGTAAAACTGCAATAAGTGCTTATTGGTGTTATTGATTTGATTGAAGTACTCTTGCATGTCAATCAACTACATTATACAATTACTAATGATGTTTAAATTTTTCACAAAGAAAATAATTTACATGTTACAAGTATTTATGCGGTACTAAACATACAAATATATATATATATATACACAGTATAACACCTTTAATCTGGAATTGTCGGGAGCTTGCCGATTCCAAGTTACGGAAATTTCTGAATTATAGATTTTTTTTTTCCTTCAGAACTTGGATCTTGGATGCATTTAGGTTACTAAAATATATGAATGTTTGTTTTAAAAAAAAAAGCATTGATTATCATGTAATAAATTATCGATTGTTTTTTTAGTCAAATAATATTACCAATTTTATTTATTTGAAATATTAAAAGTAAAAAAAAAAAATCACAAAAAATAGCTTCCTTTTGTGTAGTGGCACCATCTTGCTTCACTTTGGAAAAATAACTTTTCTAATGAATAAATTATATAATTTTGTGATTTTAAATTATTATAACTATATATATAATATAATAAAAGAATAAATAATATAAATCCCGAGAATCAAAGCTATATTATTAAAAGAATTTAAATTATTTGAACATTTTATGACAATTTATTATTATTAGTAGTATTATTATCACACAAATTAATGGCAGTGTAAAAGATTTTATGTTAAAAAAAAATTATAAATAAATAATGAAATATGTATTACCAAATATTCAAATCAAAATTTGTATAAAAAATAAGAAAATACAAAAAATTATTAAAATTAAATTAATTAAAAAAAATATTGAAATAATTTTCAAATGTAAATGAAGATCACTTTAGTGTGCCTAAAAAAGACGCCAGTTTCATTTTTGGTTAGTGAGAACAATCAAATTTTCTAAAACAGAATTATTTTTTTAGTGGCATCATCTGTAGTCATTCATCAAAACAAAACACAAAAACGGAGGATTTTTGTTTTTTATGTCCGGATTATGGATATTTCCGAATTATAGAAGTCCGAATTAAAGGTGTTGTACTATATATATATTTTTTTATTCGGAAAATTAAGCAAATAATAAATTTAGAAGGTAAATAAATAAGGTACTTTATTTTAATTCCAGTTAGATATTTAATAAATAAAAGAATACGAGTTGGTACATGTAGAAGTTTGATAGCTTGACTTCACTAGACTTGTGTAATTTTAGGATGGAATATATTACTATATTTTTTAAACTAAGATCATAGAGTTTTTAAAAGAAAGCATTCATAGATACAAAGATTCTACACTCAATTTTATCAATTGAATCACCAGTTTGTAGAAGGGAACAAGTCTAAATTTAGGGTTTTGGGAAAGAAGGAAAAACATAATTTAGTAAAATCAGTAGAGGAAAATATTGTCATGTTAGATACCAAATATATTACAAAGCGTTTAAAAAATACATTAGGTAGAAATTGTCTTATAAGTACTACATCAAATTTATAAATTTCTTTTTTCATTAACTAAAGTGTTTGAAAAAACCACCAGAAGATACTTTCTAACATGGAACACTCACAAACTGTGACATATCAATCGTAACTAAGTTTTACAGGTAATTAAATGTTATCAAGATACAAGATATACACTCCTCCACTGTCATCCGGTTTTTTCATAACTTTCTTTAACTAAATTTTCTAATTATAATAATACTTATATCTATCTACTTATATATAAACTTTTAATATTAAAATTATTTTAAAATAGATTCCTTTTCTCCCCCATTGAAAACATTACCATTAAGTAATCTCAACCAATTCATCAGAAATATATATATATTTTTTTTATTAGTTAAATTGTTTATCTAAAACTGTTTTTATTAATTTAATTTCATTTTTAATCATTCATAGAATTTTTCTTTTTAATTAAAAATATTTAAAAATTGTTTTTCCAATTAAAAGCTCAAATAGTTCTGTTAAACAAATTAAGTATTAAAAATTTTCACATTTGATAAATAAAGTAGTTTTTAATAAATTTTTTTAAATACTTAGAATATATATATATATATATATATATATATATATACACACACACACACGAAGTACTTTGAATACAGATTAAAAGCATCCATACACATTTATCAGCGCATATAACGATCAATAATCATGTTTAAAATACAGGCAAAATTTAAACGATCTTATCAGCTTATCTATGACCAGAGAGGGGACATACCCAAATAAAAATGAGAAGGGTTGACTTTCAAAGTTCGAATATATCATTTTTCTTCCAGACGACTTCTAACAAAAACAGTTAATCCCTTCATAGATTAGGAGAGGGGAAAGAAGCGGAGGGTAAGCTAACAGGTGTTCCATTCGGAAAATACACGATAATCCCCTATTTCGGAAATCACACGGTCACAAGTAGCACAACACCATTTGCTTAAAATCAATTTTTTTTTCACAGCTGACTGACAAAATTCACACTATTTATCATAACTGATTCCAGAAATGTGCCTCAGATATTATATATGTAAATATTTAGCTACAAATCACAGAAATCCCTGCTTTTTTGGCATTTGTTAACTGATGATACATAACAATCTTGCCACTTAAGAACAAATTACAGGGATCACTCTAGAACATAAATAAGGGCAGGGTGCACATTATAGAAAAAGGGCAACTTTTATAAAGGTTGTTTAAACACATATGGGTTATTTTTTACAAAAACCTTTATGCCGACAATCTGTTTTCTTCAAAACTCTATTTTTTGTTGAGCAAATGATTAAGCAAATTTTGAAATTTCATATTATTTATTTATTGCATTATTTTTTTATTTAGTTTTTAAAATCCGTGGATAATTGCTACACAGGGAAGCAAGTTTCTTCCAGAGTGGAAAAAACCGGTTGGAAGAAATAGGAGACATATTTATAATAGATAGCCTCAAACTTCATTTAATGCTCTCAGATAAATATTAAAAAAGCAACTTAAAATGCAAATTCTTTTTTTCGAAAAATTCCTCTGAAAGTGAGTAGAAGGAGCCTTAGCTTAAACATTAGTACATACAAAATTTAAAAAAAACTTAAAATAATTTTCGAAGAATGTCTGGAAATGCAAAATACTCCAATGAATGTCTTTTTTTTTTTTTTTTTTTAATTTAGAAGTTTCTCATTATTGCAGGAAGTGGTAATTAAAATAAATAAATAAATAAATAAAAATAGCGCAATAACTACACTTTTGTCAAAAAATTAAAAATGTAATATTAACAAGTAATTAAAAGTAATTTCACCCCAAAATGATTTTTTATTCTACTTTTTTAATATTGTGGTATTTATTTATTTATTTTTTATTTTATTTTTTTTTTTTTTCGTAAAAGGGCAAGGAGCAGTATTTTGATTAAAAAAGAGGCAAGGAGGGTGGGATTTTACTAAAAATGGGGATGGGCCACCCTGCTGAAACACTATAGAGTGCTTCCTGCCAATTTATGCATCTTTGAAAAAACTTTAAGATTATGAGATAAACATATTTTAAAGGTTTAGATTTATGTTTGTTGATTTTGGTTAAATTTTGCAGTAAATTTGTGACAAAAAAAATAAAAAAAATAAATAAATAATAATAAGTTTTTGTACAATAGAGCTACATAAAAAACAATTACTGACAGGAAAATGAAATTCTGTATGATTAAGATCCAAGAAACTGGGATAGTCCCAGGAAACAAAAACAAACATGCCTAAGATTTAACTTGATTTAAACTTTTGCTGTTTGAAAATAAGCGTATATTGTAATACTTTTTGGCAATAGCACGAATTAACTGAATTGAATGGTTCTCAAGTAGAGATGTATCATGCATATGTACATCCAGTTCTGAAAATATATTGTCACCCTGAAAACTCCTTAAAAGTGAAATAGACAATGCTTGCAAGGAAATTTTTTTCCTATCCTTTTCATTAATAACAGCAATTCTGAAAATTTGTTCACACCTTTTGCATATTTTGAAAACATCTTCTGATGGATATTTTAAACCACCTTTATCTTCTTTAGCAATACGAGAAATTTGACAATTTGAAATATTACTTGTAAGGACTGTAATACAGTTAATGCAATTTATGCTATTAATTAGTTGCTTTGCAATATACCCAGCAATGTATTCAACAATTCTAGAAGAAAATTCATTTAGACTTCCAGGACATGGTAAATAATCATGATCTGTATTCTGAAGTTGGGGCAAAATGATAAAATCAACTTCCTCCTCCAGCAGTTTTTTTCATGCTGAGGATGCATTTATGATATCAATTGGTTCTGTACAATTAGGGATATTCAAAATTGTTATGTCTTCAAGAGCTATGCAGTTTGATGCTTTAGAGTGTTTTATTTCAGACTTAACCAACAGTTTCCTGTATGCGGATCTAAACTGCCTAGCTGTTGGATTGTTATTATATCCACAATGCGATCTGATTTGCGAGAAAAACATTTCCAAGAATTTTTACATTGGTAAAAATTGTAACAATGGAGCTTCATTTTTTACTAATGTTTTGTATAAATGTAACATACTTTTGATACAAATTAAGAAACCCAAGAAACCACATTTTCTTTGTGAATTCAGCAACAGAGGACCATCAATAGCAACTTTTAAATTTGATATATAAATGTATAGCTCATTCAAACGGTTAAGGATTTCACATTCATTCTTGCTATTTATAGGCTTTTTAAACTGAGAATGCCTCAGATTCCTAGAATTTAAAATGCCAAAAAGGTCATTAAAATTTCAAATAAATTCAAAAGTTGCTTCTGATCCTTTGAACTCTTCCAATTTCAAAGCCTCATTATAAAATTTAATGGTATCAGCAACAGATGAACTCAACAATTGAGATGCAAGTTTCACTTTCATTTTTTGTGTATAGAAATTAATATGGTATTTTGTCAACTTGTTTGCTAATTTTAGTCCTTTGTCCTGAAATTCTTGCAACTTACTAATGTAATCCCAACGTATCAATTTATTGCATTGATTTGCAGCTGATTTATAATGCCCCAATGTATTTCGAACAAGCTTCAACATATGGCAAGGGTCTAAAATAAATGCAACATCATCTTCTGTCTCAGGATGTTTGAAAATGGTCTTCATGTTACTAATACTGAAATCACATACTAATTCCTTTGCTGCACTTATATTTGATGCCAAACCATCACAAGTCAAAAAAACTACTTTGATACCAGTCTCATGTAAAAGTGTGAGACATTGCTTTATTAAGTTGCATCGTTGTTCGGTGAGAAGTCTTCTATCAACAAAGAAATAACCAACAGGAATTTTAGATTTACAGTTAATACCTACGACCATGAATACAAAAGCATTTGTAGCAACATTTAAATTATCTCCTTGCAAACCAATTCCTACATCAACATAGCCATGGAATTTGTGGCCATCCCATTCAACATGTTCCCGTATAGCCATTTCATCAATGACTAATGAACAAATAATAGTGTGTGGAGTAATTTTAGAAGCATGGAGAAGCACTCAGATCGGGTTACAAAAATGTTAGAAATAGTTCATTCGGATCTTTGTGGCCCCATAAGGATACCCTCAATAGGGAAGTCTCTTTATTTTATTACATTTATTGATGACTATTCTCGTTATTGTGCAGTAAAATTCTTAAAAACTAAAGATGAAGCACTAAATGCTTTTAAGGAAATTAAAGTTCTTTGGGTAAATGAAAAATCTATAAAAATAAAAAAATTCATGAGTGATAATGGGGGCGAATTTATTGGGACTGAATTTGAAAATTTCTTGAAAGAAAATGGTATTAAGCATAGGTTAACAACCCCCCATTGTCCAGAGCAATCGGGCGTTGCTGAGAGAAAGAATAGAACTCTCATTGAAATGGTCCGTTGTCTATTATCACAATCAAAATTACCCTTAAATTTATGGGCAGAAGCTATTAACACTTCTAATTATATAAGAAACAGATGCCCAACAAAAGCTTTAAATGGAAAAACCCCATATGAATTATGGAATAATCTGGTACCAAATGTTATTTAGTTTAAGACTTTTGGCTGCATTTCTTATTATCTATATATTAATAGGCAAGCATAAAATTTATAGTCCCTTTTTAACATATTAATTATGGGAGTAGAGGGTTGAAAATAGTATCATTCGAAAGGTATGGTTAGCCGGAAGGTGCGAATACAAATATTATTTTCTTACGATGTCAAGAAGGTATTCAAAAATACATTTATTTTTTATGCATTTTACCCCATTTTTCCCTTTTATACACGTATTCCTTTACATTAAAAAATACCTAAAAGTAGAAAGTTGTTAAATTTGGCAATTTCATAAAGCTCAAATAAAACCATAGACACTGTAATTTGTATAATGTAGCATCAGTATACTCAAGCGAAGTGATGACGTCGTTGTCTGTCCATGGAGCCATGAAAAAGATTTTCTATGTTAATCGTCCATTGGATTTTTTGTAAAGAATTATTAAAAAATAATGGAAATTATCTGCCGATTTTAATTCCGATATTTGGGTATAGTTATATATAAGTTACTGTCTACATGTGTTTGATTGAGATATATTTTTCTGTAAAATTGATAAAATTTTAATTTAAAATCACAAAACTCCAGAAAAAAAAAAAAAAAAAAAAAATGGCAAACTTCCAGTTTCTAATGTAAACATAAACATTTCATTTCAAAGGGTGATATTTAAACAATAAATATTCAACTAATATACTAAATAAAAGGAAAATGGATTTGTTACTAACTGCTGCATGTATAAGTAGACGATACGGAAAAAATTCCAATTTCCATTTTTTGCTGAATTTACGTGTTTTGAGCTTTCTTTATGTTTCAATTAACTGAAATTGGCTACATATTTTTTAAAAAAGTGTCTTTATTGCTAGCTTTTGTGGGTAGAAGAAGCAAGTAGAAGATACATAAAAACTTTTGATTTCCGGTTTTCGATGAATTTACACGTTTTGAGATTTCCTTGCATTTTAATTAAGTGAAATTGACTACTTATTTTTATTTTTTAAAAAGTGGATTTTTTATTCTTTCCTCTGCATATATAAGTAGAAAATATAAGATTCAGAAAATTTTTAGAGATTTTCGGTTTTCGATAAAGTTACACGTTTTGAAATTTCCCGAACTCAATTCGACCTTTTTTGAAAAATATCTTTTTTTTTTTTTTCAAACACTGTACTTTATGAACCAATCAAATTAATTTAACAGAATATGATACTTGGTTGGGCCTTGGTTTGACATGGCACCTATTAGCTTCTGGGCTGTATCACACAACAAGGGGCGTTTTCACGTTGCGATTTTCTCTCATTTCAGGAAAGGCTAACATCTACAGAGATAAATAGTTATATTAAGTAAAACTCTGCTGCTTCAGTTAGAGTGAATATCGGCAAACAATTGCCGCAGCTGTGTTGCAATTGCATTCCGTTTAAATCAAGATTTATTTGATTTTAATGATCTTTATTATGTAATCATACATTATTGTACAACATTTGTATTTTATTATGTGTATATGTATGTGTGTGTATATATATACATGCACAATATACACACTATCAATTATTTTACTTAAATTATAAAAATATAAATAGTATTATATTCCCATAGAAAAAATCCATGTAAGCATTTATTACCAATATTTTTATTCAACATGGTATCTTCGTAATAAGTGTAATTTTATGGCAATCATAAATGCGGTAGTATGAGACACTCAACTTGTAACTTTGACTTGTAGCTACAATAATGTATTGAAATAAAGTAAGATCATACCCACAGTATTGAACACTTGAAATAACTTTGGAAAAGGATAATTCAATAGGAAAAATGACATAAAACTGAAGCAATGGATTAAGAAAAAGAAATTTTTACTCATAGTTTCTAATCAAAATAAAAAGAGCAGGGAATTAAAGGGAGAGAAAAAGATTATATCCTAAAAAAATCTTACTTAAGTTTAACAAATATCATTTGAATCAAGAAAATTTTTTCACACTTAACCCATTAACAGAATTTGCATTTTCATTACCGTCTTAAAACTTTCACTTATTCTTTTATCTTTTTTTATGTTTCAGGAGTCTGTTCAGAGGCAAACCTGGATCCATTAAAGGACCTTTCACAAAATTTTGTATCTTAAAAAAGGACCCTTCACAAAATTATTTATCCCAAAAGAGGACCCTTCACAAAATTTTTATCTTAAAACAGGACCACTCACAAAAATTTTTAGCCTAAAAAAGGATCCCTTCTCAAAGTTTTTCGCCTTAGACCTTTGATAAATCTCTCATTTTCAAAATTAATCTTCAGTGGAACGAACATAAACTGCCTGAATAATCGGATGTTTTTGTTGTATTTCTCCCGAAAAGCTGATACTCAATTTCTAATTTATAAAGGACTTCTGTGCATATGTGCGAGTTTAGTTCTATAAAACTGAACTGTCATTGTCGAAAATTAAATCTTAATTATAACTTTATTTTGAAAAATTACATTTTTCACAATTTCACTAAAAGAAAACCCTAGCCAAATGTTTGTGAAGAACATTATTTTCACACTAAATTTAGATTTATGAAATTACGTGTAGAAATTTTCACAATTTCACAAAAACAGGACCCTGTGTGAAAAGTCTGGACAGACTCCTGTATTTAGAGGGTACAATTCATTAAACAAGCAGTGAGAGCAGCCTCGATTTATAGTTAACTGGTTGTATGTTGTTAAATTAAAAGGTTATGATGTTTTTAAAACTTTTTTTAGCCTTAAGGGCTTTTTAAACACTACAATATAAAATATGCTATTATTTTTTAAATATATGAGACATTGTTAAATGACATAAACTGGTATGAGAGGACTGGAGATAAACTGGTATAAACAAGGAAATAATTTCTTTTTGAAATAATATCAACCGCTAGGTGGGCAAAGGCGAACTGTAATACGTAT
This sequence comes from Salticus scenicus, assembly GCA_963930645.1. Classification (NCBI taxonomy): domain Eukaryota; kingdom Metazoa; phylum Arthropoda; class Arachnida; order Araneae; family Salticidae; genus Salticus; species Salticus scenicus. The sequence goes on along the minus strand of OZ005653.1, from coordinate 181,142,680 downwards.
AACATCAATTAATGAATTGTATACTAATTAAATATTTACAATTCATACACCAGTGCTTGTATAAATAATTAAAATATAATGAATTATTAAAATATATAATAATATGTATAAAAATAATTTAAAAACGTTAAGGCATAATTTATTTTTGTGTTTATTAATGTTGCTTAGTAGAGATGAATCTAAAGTTAAGAAATGAGAAATATTAGTTCGTCTAATGAAATAATTTGTTATATTTTACAAACTTTTTTTTTTTTTTTATTTACATAAGAAATAATTAAAAATCTCATTTTTTAAAGTTAGATAAACAATTTCATTCCATTAAAGACAATAACTTTGGTATTTAAAAAAAGTGATTTAAATCAGTGATTTTTTTTCAAAAAAAATCAATTGATTTAAATCATTATTTTAATCACTACAACCTTGCTTACTGTAAGAAAATATAACACTGATTGCTATCAATAGTGTGATGCAATTTTCCTGTCATAGAAATAGAAAAAAAAAAAAAAAAAAACATTTTTGCCAGTTAGGAACTAGAAGTTTTTTTTTTTTTTTTTTTTTTTTTTAAACCCCTTGAACTGAAATGATGAGTCCAGCTCGTCATGATAATTCATGACGAACTGCACTCGTGATGTGTGAAACAATAAATGTCTGAAACAAATATTTTTAATAATAACAAATTATTTGAGCAACAAAACCGTAAGTTTCTATATCAATCCTTCCTCTTAAAACTAAGAAAATTAAATTGTCTGCATGAGCTGCTAACTGAAAATAAATTGCAGTTCAAGGGGTTAAGCACTTTTATGCTACTTTTTTTTAGGGCACTAAATCTAATGAAATTAGCACCACTTTTCAGATGTGCAAAAACATCTTCCAAAGGAAGATAGATAGATTTAATGTTTTGTTTATAGGATCACATAAAAGGATTCAGATAGATTATGGAGTATAAATAAAAATGGATGAAAGTAGATTTTTTATAATTCATTACTACATTGTTTGATGGATACTGCAGGAATTACAATAGAATATCAAAAAGTATATACAAAGCATTGCTTTTTCATCAATTATAAAAAGTATTTTTGATACTATAAAACATTATTTTTAAAACTTAGATGTACAAGAATTCTGAAATGTCGACAGTTCCACTGGAAGCTTTTTGTGCAACATGGTCCTGCACCTTGCTCTGAAAAGCATTTTGAAGAGTTCTTTTCCTGCATCTAAAACAGAAAAATTAATGTACAACATTAAGATGCTTAAAAATAATGTTTTTGCAGAAAATTCCATGCATGTAATTAATAATTACTATACAGGGCAACACAAAAGAATGTTATGCATTATGTGTGGTCATTATACTGCATTACCAGAATCAGTGCTCGAAATTAGCAGTCGTTGATTGTCAAATGCGACTAAATTATTGTATTTGATGACTATAAAATTCTTTCCGTTCATCAAATTTGAAGCCTAGCTTTTCTTTTAAAACTTATTTTTGTTTAACTTTGAAAGCTCCAAGTTTGTATTGTATTTTTTTCCCCTGCTGCACAGGGCCTATGTCGTCTGGACACCTGGGTATTTGGGGGCATATTTCATCCCCTCCCCTTTACAGAGATAAAAAAGAAAAAGTTTACTTTAATCCCTTCCCTTTTAATCTTATCTTTTCTTAAAACTACAATTTGCAACCCCCTTGCTGCACATGCATGCAAATAACCTATTTAACAAACACATTACATATGTGTGCACATACTGATATGATGTGTAAGGAAAACACACACACACACAAATATATATACATTTGTGTTTCAGAAATTTTGACGCGTAGCTCAGAAAATATTGTTTTACTCAGAATCACTCAATTAGTCATGTTAAAAGTGAATTTCGGAAATTTCAACTAGAAATTTCAATTTGACGTCTAATATATTTACAGCAGGCGCCATATGACACCTTCCCTTTCCTTCTATTTCTATCACCAACAGAATGAAGTTAACATATATTTTATTAATGTTTAAATGACCAAAGATAATATTTTCCGTAGACCATAATGCAACCTAAATGTTTTATGTGACATAATATTTTTATCACAATTCAACAGTGGGGTTCACTGATAGCAAGCTGGAATTGTTATAATGGAACATTTTAACAAATTACAAGTATTAACAGGATTTATTTAGATGAAGTATTTTTGTACTTACTAAAAGAAAACACATAACATCGTTTGTTATAAATAGGGTGATGTGATTTTCCTAGAGCTGTATCGAGTACTCGGTATATACTCGATACTCTGCCAAATTTAGTATTTGACCAATACCGAGTAAGTTGTAAGAATTTCATTATTTTTATGTATTACTAGCCACCTTCGGCGACCAGCTGGTTTGCGATCCTTGAAAAATCCGACTTTACGAAACTCCTGCTCGGTGGCGCCTTTTTCTCGTTTCAGGTCTTACAACAGCTTAGTGACATATAATGGAAATAGCTTAATTGAAAATTTTAATCTCAATAAATTCCCGCTCGGTAGCGCCTGCGGCGCCCTCTTCCAGTTTCAATATCTGAAACAACCTGTTCGCTAACCATGTTATGATCTTCCAAATTTCTGAGTTCAGCAAAATCCCGCTCGGTGACGCCTTATCCTGGTATTAGAACTGTTCAATTCTAAATTAACAAACCTTTCAAATGATGTATTACTTGTGAATTTATTTTAATTAGTAGCTGAGATACCAAAGGAAACCTAATCAGAAAACCTCGAAACATGTAAATCGGGTGAAATCTCGAATTCCACTTTTGATAATATAAAAGTACTTTAAAATATCTTTCGAATGATGTATTAAAAATAATTTAATCTTAGTTAGAAATTGAAATTTGAAAATATTACAGTGCCATCTGGCGATAGAAATATCTGTAATCTACTGTTCAATTCCGTCAAAGATTTGAAATATATACTTACAATTCCAATTCAAATAACTTTTTTAATTACATATTACTCATGAAGTTATATTAATTAGAAGCTGAGATTAAAAACAAACCAAATCAGGACACCTTAAAACATGTAAATCAGGTGAAATCTCGAATCCCACTTTCGATAATATAAAAATACTTTAAAATATCTTCCGAATGATGCATTAAAAGTAATTTAATCATAATTAGAATTTGAAATATTGAAAATAAAGGTGTTCTGGGTATTCCGTTGTTTTCTCCGAAACTCCCGTTCTTTTTCTATATCTTTGCCCCTTCGTTCTCCCCCCCCCCTTTCCGTCGATAATAATTTTACACTCAAAAATATCTGCAATCGATTTACCTTGCCTTAAAATCTAAATATGCCAACCAATTTCAAACGCTGTAACTCTTCTTTTTTTTGCCCCTTTTCCCCCCTCCCTCAAGCCCTCTCTAATAATCATACTCTTTCAAAAATATTCATTCGGTTCAAAAGGTATTTTTTTAATTTCAAGATGTGCAAAATTCTTCATATGTATATCAATTACTCTTTCTTACAACTACTCGGTATTCGGTACTCGGCTACCCAATACTTGGCCAAAGTGATACTCAGCGCAGCACTAGAATTTCCTGTCACATAAACGGAAAAATAACTAAATAAAATCCCAAAAATATCTTTTCTTTACAAAATAGAGAGAGGCAGAAGGAAAGAAAAAAAAAATTATCTTTTATTATGAATATATTATGTTGATTCCTCGTCATCAAGTAGAATTATATTTGGAACAATTATTTGTATCTATTTCTGAAAGACATTTTATTGTTTAAAAATGTTTATGTATTTCATATCTTCATTTTCCATGTTTACAGCATTATTTTTAAATTAATGTCTATACTTGTTTAATAAAATGCTATTAACTTGGTATTAAACATTACACAGAGTAACCGCTAAAATAAAAAGTTTCTAGCGACATTTTTTTTTTTTTTTTAATTGGACCCAAATATTAAAACCTGGATCAACTCCTGCTTTTACAGTGGATACCTGATCCAACTCAGAAATACATAGGTTATTAGATAAGCAATTTACCTATATATTTTAGATTACTAAAAAATATATTCAAAACAAATAATAATTCTAAGTACTTTTCCTGAGGTATAATAATAACATGAACACGAAAAAAAAAAAATATTTTTTTTTTCTTTTTAATATTAAAATTCTCTGCAGTTTGTAAAAAAAATTTACACAAGTATTATAAATGCATTATTGATGCTTTTGATCAGTTTGTGACATTCTGATACATTCGTGCACGCGCATGGTATGTATAAACTATTTTTTTCCCCTTCCTTTTTTTTTTTTTTTTTTTTTTTAATAACGTACACACTTTTGTTAATGAAGTTAAAATTTGAACAAATAATACAACAATCAACTCCTTTATGTATGCAATAACAAAATTAAGAGTTGTAACAATTGAATTTAATGAAAACATTTATTTATTTATTTTTATTTGAATTTGAAAGTTAATGGGAAAAAATAAAGAATAAATAATAAAAGTACTTAGTTAAAATTTCATACTTTTTTTTTTTTTTAAATCAGATTCACTGCAGTAATAGTTTATATCTATTGCGTAATAGAAAAAATGTATTATGTTAACAAGTTTTTAAATCTTTGAAGTTTGGGTAATACGTAAGAAAACTAAATAAACTAATCATGTTTTCATTATGCTACTGTTATATATAGAGATACTTGATAACTGGAATCACGTATCTCTCAAAAGAAGGGATGAAATATATCTATTATAAGATTTGTACAAAACGTATATTTTGAATTATAAACATTTAAATGTAGTTTACTAAATAAATTATTAAAGGCAGTCTATACTTAAAAATTACACTTAATTTTTTAAATTGTATATAACAAGCAATACAAACATTAAAACATTTTCTTTGAAAAAGAGTTTTACTTGCCACATTCAGACAATCATTTCTTGAACTAGAAACCTAAAACAAAATGCCTGAAAAAGATTAAGTGTTGCTAGTTTTGTGTACAGTTGTTCCCAGATTTCAAAGTTCTACTTATTGATTTTGGTATATTTTTTGCTGAGGGATTACATATTCCTAGTAACCTCTCTCTCTCTCTATATATATATAGGTATACACATACATACATAACTCCTCCCCCCTCCCCCCCCCAAAAAAAAAAAAAAAGAAATTTTTATCTTAGGAAAGGTATCAGTGCATCGTATTGAAGAGAGAGTGGATGTTATACTTTGTAAATTGTGTTACAGCTATGAAAATTTGAATACATAGGTATCAAAAGGTATATTAAATTTTTTTTTAACCTTTTTAAATGTTTCTCGCTAACTATTTTTAAATTTCTCCTTCTCACTTTAAACAGTATCACATTTTAACAATAACTTTATGGATTCATTGATAAGTTAATTTTTAAAAATATGTTAAATGTTGAAATTTTAATGACAACTTTTAACATAATATATATATTTTTTAAATTAACTTATCAACAAATCCACTACACAAATTGATATGCAAATATTTTAGAATATTGTTAAACTATAATAATGTAAAATTGATGCATAAATTATAAAGCATTTTAAAAAGTGAATAAAAATTTCAATGTATTTTGTATCTGACATATTTCCATGAATACAAATGCAAATTTTCATACCTTTTTTCGACAGTAATTTACAAAAATGATACATACATACTGTCCATTATCCCCTTAATTTAAAATAATTTAAAACTGTTATGTAATTGATATTGTGTGGTAATTGACCTCAATTCTGAATATCTCAAAACTTTTAAACATTCAACAATAAAATATGCTACTGATTATAACTCAAAATGTAAGGTATGATACAATATTCAGTAGCACGGTAATTTCATTATTAGGATTAAATAGTTGTGGCACCTGTAATTATTATTATTATTTTTAGGGTGGGTGGGGGGGGGGCATACCGAATGGGAGCACAGAAGACAGGATACCCGGGCCTCTGAAGAAACTTAGCTTTTAAGTATATGTATTGTGTTGTATGAAGTTCTCATTCCATTATTTTGACCTGAAACATTAGCTGCAATTTCAATTTAAGCTAGGTTAAGGTAGAAAAGTATGTAATTTACAAAATATTACCACAGAGTGACAACCCCAAAATCAAAAGAACTAATTTATGCAAGGCCTTCCATTAAGGCAGGATAAGAATGGCTGAACCCTCATTTCAGTAGGGCTTCTGAATCAATTTTAAAATCAACTTCAATGCCTTTTTATAAGTTTATATAAAGAAGCTCAAGAAGGCCTTCCTGAGAGGTGGGGGGTGGGTGGAATGCACCTCTAATTAGGGTGTCACAATGAAACTTTCTCATTGGGACTCTAGAGTTGTAAATTTGCCACAAAGGGGGGGGGGGACACTCTAACTTTACCAAGTCATGGTCCACAATATGTGTGGTAGCCTCATACTCATGCATGACTTTTCTAGCTACTACTAATTTTAATTTTACAATTAGTGCATTCAAAAGTAAGTACATTCAATTCCTAAACTATAAAATCAACTGATGCACAAAAAATTGCCTTCTATAGTAATTTGGAACAATAACATTCAGAATTATGCCCTCCCCCCCCAATCCTATAAAAGTGAATGCTGCTTGCACATAAACACCACCAACCACATCAATGCATTTTTTTTTTTTTTTTTTTATATGAATTATAGCCTATAATAGTAGTGAGGGATAGTGTAGCTTTTCATTAGTAGAAAAACAAATAATTGGTTCATTAGCTTCTGATCCTGAGATTACTTTGTCATTAATAATAAAAATATTATTCATGTTGTACAACAGTATTTTCAATAACTTAGATGTGCATGCAAGCTGCAGTAAAAAAAAAAAAAAAAAAAAAAAAAAGTAACTCACTATGGGCATATTTGTCGACAGTTCCATTGGAAATTCCTTTGACGGAATGGCTCCTAGCTTTAAAGAGCATCTTAATAAGTTCCTTTAAGTTGGAGTCCAGTTCTTTCTGTCAACAGCTTCGACCCAGGCACGTATTAAAAAATCATCTGAGTTTGAAATCTATGAACAGTAGATAGGTTAATTTCATGTAAAGGTTGGCATTTTCTTTTTTTAACTAATTCAGTTGTTTCCATTTTAGGTGATAAAAAAACATATAAAACTTCTTGAAATTGAAAATAACCATATAAGCATTTAGAATTCCCCCCCCCCCCCAATTAATTTTCTTCCACTACTTGTTTTCAAACAAAATATCAGCTTCAAAGCTTGAATTATTCAAAGCTTTAAAAATAATCAAATGAATCATTGTATAATTTTGTTTTGAAGGTTCATTTTTAACTTTTCGTTTAAATTATTTAAAAAAACTATAATTTTTGTTAGCATGTCTGATATTGTAAGCTAATGTACTGTCATGTGTGTCACAAAAAACACTATTTCTTAAATTTAAACAATGTTTTTCTTAAAATACTTAACGATACATTTTCTTTTTATATATTGCAAAGAATATTTTATATAAAATGAAAGTTTTGCTTGCGTAAAACTTTCAAATGTGTTCCAATTTAGAGTAACTGGCTGATAATAAAGAATTACTATTTAAAATCTGCCTGTTTTTCTTCATTTCTCATGATAAAATTTTACCTTATTATGAGTGCAAAATTTTTTTTTTCCCAATATGCATATATAATATGGTAATATGGTTATAATATGGCATATGGTTATAATATGGTAATGGTTTTGTATAATTTCTAAACAATATAATATACACACACATCACACATCAGCACAACAAATTTCAGCAAAATAGTATAAATCAGCCATAACATAATCAGGGATAAAACTACCCAACATGCAAAAAACCTGAAAACTGCCACTTTCATGCAGAATGAATGGCGACAGAACCCTTATTAATGATATATAAAATTGTTAATATCAAAAGTTCTTATTTCAAAAGTTCAAATTTTTTTTATAAGTGATATTTGTTGAGTTCTTAATACATTATATAGCAAATTAAACATTCAAAATAAGACATTTCTTTAAAAAGGTAATTTATTTACCATGAAATTCAGAAACAGCAAAATTAAAAAAAATTCTGAATTTAAGTGTAGCCCTTGAGATATTTCACCCCTTCACATAAATCTATTAATGTTATATATAAAGCTATTTATGCTTGGTATTTTTAACAGATTCATTGCAAATTAGGAGGGAATGCAGCACTTTTAATTTAAATGATTCATTCTCATACTAATTAAAAGAAAATACATCTAAGTACGCATACTGGTTGATCCAGGTTTTAATTTTGGGGACTTATAGACCCAGTAAGAATTTTTCTGTATATATCTGCAGCAAAACAAAATTTATCTGTGATCCAAAAACATTCGGATCAGGTCCAGTGTAACAAAAATTATTAACTCATAAAATATGTAAAACTTGCATCAAAAACATAATAAATTTATAGTATACAACAAATATAGTAACTTAAAACCATAATACAGGTTCTACTAGCACATTTTTAAGCCTGACATTACTTTTTAAGCTGCCAAATTAACCTGCACAACTGTAAACAATATGCAGCGCTTGCTGCACTGTTTCTGATACTGGGTAAGTAAAGTAGGTGCAGATAAGAGACAATCATTTGAAATAATAATAAAAACGACGTTTCTAGCATGAATTCAAGAACAATTGAAACACTGACTAATTTTCTAAATAAATAAGTAAATAAGGTGACCTATATTTTTAG
>OZ005653.1:179216512-179329012 GCA_963930645.1 Salticus scenicus | reverse complement strand
TACATGTAAAAGCTATGGAATCGATTTGAAAAGGGGACCACGGTGAAGTGTTTGTATATTAATGTAATTAATCATATTATAGTAAAAACTTTAACATATTTTAATTATAAAGAAGGACAGTAGCTCTTTAATGACCTTTTTTTTTTTTTTTTTTTTTTTTAATAGTTGCTAAGTTTTGATAATTTCCAATTAATTATATCTGTATCTATTTAAAATACAAAGTATGTGTATTTGCATTCTCATGTATGGTTACAAATTTTAATATTTTCAATAATTACTTTTTGTTTAATGTAGTGGTGCACAGCCTGTAGCTCTCGAGAGGTTAACTTGTTGCCTTCCGAAAAGTCTCATAAATGTTAATTTTATCTGTTTTTTATTTTTCAGTTATTTTCATTTAATATATTAGAAATATTCCCTATAACGAAAATATCTCTTTTATTTGAAAATGGATGTAGTAACGTTCGCTTCTAAAGTTCAACCTTGTTTTCGTGTTTATAGGTTTAAATAATAATGATTTTAGTAAAAAATAGTAAAGTTTATTTCATAAGTTCAGGCCTTGAACATGAAATTGAGATAAATCAAAACCTATTACCTTATCTTGAGTAACAAAATAAAGTGGTCAGCATTACATATGTAAAGCTGATATTTGTTAAATGCTCTTTGAAAATGAAGGGCACTAAGTTTTATCTCCTACAGTCGGTATCAAAATTATTGAAACACTAGCAATGATTTGTATTTAAAAGATGCGCACCTAATACTGTTTTGTTAAATAAATATTTGTCGAATCAGGATATAATCTTCATGCTGTTTATAAAAAGGTAAATTGATAATAATAAAAATTAGCGATCAAACAAAAAAGAAAAAAATAACATGTATATGAAAAATGTGGGTGTGTGCTTCAATAATTTTGAGGCCGACAGTAGGTTCAGCATGGATATTAAAAGCCTACATTCAAGTTAGCCTCAGAATCTAAGGTAATATGAAAACAATAACCATGACTCAAGATTCAAAGGGACTACCCGTATACGTAATAACCGAGTTATATATCTTATATTTTCCACTTACGGTTCGTCTTTAAAGGACTAAACCGATGAAAAGTGAAACATACGTCAAGGTAGTGTGGGAATGAATAATAAATCAGCCTGTGGCGTTTGCGTTCCTGCAAACTCCATCTTAACTTAAATACTTAGATTACTAAGAAAACCAGAGACGTGAATTGAACAAACAATAAAAGTTTATTTGAACCATATTAATGGGAGGGCGGCCTGGAAAATAGATCTTAGCTCAGTCAGCGTATTACTAAATCAAAAATATATAAATCAACAATTTAATTATCTTAAATATCTCACCACAGCAGATAGTCGAAGGTGTAGAGACGGTCGCACTCGTACTCCAATACTACGGCTTCACTATGGGACAGAGGATTCCCTTCTGACCCAGCTTGAACTTTCCGAAAACTAGTAGACACTCACCAACACTCAACACTACTTAACTTCACGCCACTAAATCTCCACTACTCCACTTTTCAATATCTGTCAAACTAAGATTCATAACATCCACTATACGATCCTCCAACATCCACACCATCTACTAAAACCATCTCTATTTTTATACTTCTTCCTACACCCTCCTTTCACTACATTTCAATCCGTACTTTTAAAAATCACTTCTAATTTAACTAATATTCAAAATTTAAGTCCTTTAATGCAGCACCCTGCCGACACAAAACTAGCTCGACCTCAACCGTCACCGAGTCACTGGCGACGAAGTGATTTTAACCGACCCCACTTCCTACTTTGCTGGATCCAGCTTAATTAAAACAACTGTGGTGACATTCTGACGTCTCAACATCACAAGCTATGCATACATTTACAAAAATAAAAATTGTCACATTTTACAAATTAAGTCTGATTTGTAGGCGCCGGAGATTCATCGAGGCAAAATAAAAGTAAACTGAGGCAATATTAAATTTAAAATTAAACATAATTTTGAAAGATCGTTTAAATAACCTTTTGAACGCAAATATAATAATTATCTAAAACTCCAATTTGATAAAAAATGGAAATCATTATTATTATTTTTTTTTTCTTGTAGTAATTGATAAATTTAAAAATATCCTCGGAGATAATAAAAAGAGAAATCAATCTTAGTTGCGCTCCCCCCCTCCCCCTCTTCCTCACGCCAATCAGCTATGATTATGATGGAACGGTTGTGCACCTCTAGTTTAATGGATTATAAATTTTACATTTTTCTCCGATTAAATTTAATATTTAATTCTCCACATCACAGCAGAATTCTAGTAGATACAAATTTTATATAAAGCATAAAAGAAAAATATTTTTAACTTTTTTGAGAAATGAAATTTTGTAAAAACATCTGAAAAATATACTCTAGATAATCAAAATAATCATCTAATATTATCTGACTATAAATTGTGAATGAAAAATAATCATAATTTACATGGAAGTGTTTATAATTTCAAAGCAACCACTACGCTTACTTTAATAATTATCTAAACATAAATGTTTTATTAGCTTTAACAACTACATTTTTAAAAGGCTAATTATCTTTCTAAAAATTAAACTAAACTTGCTTAGTAACCACCGATTTTAATACTGGATACTTGTTATTTTCATACTAATGCAGAGCTGCCAACATCCTAAGTAATAATCCGGAGGATTGTAAGCACTCGCCTTTTTTTCAAACAAGTTTTTTTTTTTTTTTTTTTTTTTTTTTTTTGAGTACTTTTCTCCTTATTTCATAGTAAATGCATTAGAGAATTACTACAAAATTAAGTGGTGTGGTAAAAGAGGTGGGTACTAACAATACTCTGGATTAGGTTGGCACGCTTACCTGCCAACCATCTCATTAATAAGCGTAAAATTATTAATGCCCCTTGAAAAAACGCCTTTTTTCCCACACCACTTTACTTTTACAGCAATTCTCCCCAAATGTTGTTACGAATAAAATTACTCTAAAAATTGACTGGTGTTAACAAAAAAAAAAAAAAAAAAGGCGTGTACTAAAAATTTTACTTTTCATAATGAGATGGTTGGCAAGTATGTGGCAGCTATGCCGATAACAAGGAGTTATCTCTAGGTTTGCCATAAAATAACGGAAAGCTGACAAGTTGCTTGCTTAACCCATTTTAAATATTTATCTATCTTTTAACAACAAACTACAAAATAGTTCGTAAAAAATAGTATTTAATTTACGAAACTACACTTTTTATTTTCTTTTTGCTTACTATTAATGCAAAATTCTTTGAATCAAAAAATAAATATAGGTTTTTTTTTTTTTCCTAATGTTTAACTTTACAGATTTTTATTCAATTTCTTTACATGTTAGACTAAAAAGAATGAATATGGATTAGCTATATTATCGCGTGATATAAAGTACACGAGTAAACAAACAAATATTCAGCTAACGCGTTAACCAACACCTACACTGTTAAAAATTTCATTTGAAACTTGAATCATTACATGGAATAAAATTATAAGCAATACCATAATATGGTTCATCCTCACTTTTTAGTTTTCTACTTCTTGCGATTGAATTTCAGTTGCACCAAAACTTGGAGCTACCATAGATCTATTCCCAATGAAGTGTTTCGGCGTACATGCCATTGTAATTCTCTTTGTATTCAGGAAATGGCGCCACTAGCGTGCTGAAAAGAGAGTGTATGTTTTCACTGGCTGTGAAAATAAAATCTGTGAAGTGAGATCACGTTTATGTCATTCAAAACCAAACTTCATTACAATGAAAAAAGAATTCTTTATTCAATTGATCACTGAGCAGATGTTACTATAAGAAAGTTTATTGAAGTATATCCTTTTAAAAAGAGAGAAGAATCTATTATACAGTCCTGGAAGTATGAATCGATAAAACTCCTTTTGAAGCCAAACCAAGCTTCAATTAAAGAGCGTGGTTGAAAACATAAGGTAAAATTCAAATTTGGTACAAGAACTCACCCATGGATCAAGATAAGACCTAGAAAATTTAGCCCCTTTTATCAAAATCAACGAAAGAGAAAATTAGGGGGCAAGAAAGCATGGCACAATGCCAAAGTGTTAGACTTGAGATGAAAAGATCTTCAGTTCAATCCCCACTTCGGTCGGAGGTTGATTTTTTTTTTTTTTTTTTTTTTTTTTTTTTTTTTTTAATAACATAATATCAATATTTGGTTCAATATTAAATTACCAAATCATGTAAAGGGTTAAACCATCGGGGAATTGCAGCTACTCCAATACCAAGTTTTGGTTCAAACTAACACCAAATTTTTAACAGTGTAAATTGAGGTTTTAATAATAATAAAAAAAAAGTTTAGAATAAAGGCATTTTTTTGTGCAACCATCTGTCGCCTGTACTTAAAGATGATTTTTTTTTTTTTTTTTTTTTTTTCAAAAAGTAAATTAAATGAAATTACTATGCAGTCTGTCTTTTTTTTTTTTTTTTTTTTTTTTTTTTTTAAATACAGTCTATTGTATTTAATTTCTGATTGCTCACTTGATTTTTAATAGTCTACAATTTCTTACTTAGAATATTTGAAATCTGTTCTAATACATACTAGGGGCAAGCAAACTAAGCGACATTACCTACTATGGATTATCTAATAGTTGGCACTTAACGTATAATATATATATATATATATATATATGTTTTTTAACTTTATAAAAGCATTTTTTCATATAAATTAGAGTTTACAAAAAAAAAAAAAAAAATGCATATTTCCTCATATATAATTTGCAAATAAAATTAAATTATCATACAACCAAAAAGCATTATTATTTTCTAACTTAAATTTTCTTTTTTATCGGTAAAATTATAATTTATTCTTTCTGTTTTATAAATAAAGTATGTTTCTTATTTATTTTTAAATAATTAATTCTTAATAACAATTTCACATAAATATAAATATATAATAATGTGTTTATTGCCCCTATACATTAGTTTCGCATCATTAACTTTTTGGAAATAGTCCATTACTTCTTAGAAAAAAAAACGATCAAATGCCTCGATGGCTTAAAATATTTTTAAATACCTAGAATTCATATTTCAAATATTTTATCTGTGTAAATTAAATTTGGTTTAATTGTAGCTCACAAACAATGCTGTAAGTTGCAAAATTGGTAAAAATAACTAAAAGGTTTATTAAATAAATATTAGTGGTACAGATATAATTAAAGGAAGGTAGATTTATTAGTACGTGTTATGCGCCTTACTTAATAGTTGTAAATAACAATCTCAAATGAAAATAATAAGTAATTACAAATAAAAATATTCTGGATATTCTCAATTAATGTAATTAATTTTAGTAGAATGAAGCACTTATGTATCGCCTTTTCTCTTGTTCGGTACAGTATTTAAAGCACCCTTTGAATTTACTTCACCATGATTATGCATAGTTCATTATAACATTGCACAGAAAATGTACTTCTTATGAATCAGTACTTTTTTTTTTTTTTATCAAAATTCAAATTTGGAATTTCAATTGAAATTTTCAAAATTTATTTTATAAGTATTGTATATATCATGCAATAATTTTATAATATTTAACATTAAAAATATATATATATATAGATATAAGTAGAAATTTGTGTCGATAATATGCCTATAGGTATATTTTCTAATGTCAGTATAACTCAATGAAAAATTAAATACTAAAATTATACTTGTATTTTAACAAGTGCATATAATAATATTAAACTATTTCTTTAATTGATTTGCATGCATGATGATGCATACATAGATTATGAATGTTAATTATATTTTAAAGATTAATAGTAATATAAGATTTGAAAATCGAACTTGCAGGAACAAAATTATAGATAAATAGTATACACCCTTTATATATTTCCTGTAAACAAAATAATCATTAGAATCATATTTGCTCGCTCGCTGAAAGTTTTGCTAAAAAATTTTAAATCCAAAATTACAAGTTTACATTTTAATTATATTGCCAAAGTTGGACAAATTTTAAAATTCCAAGTCGTAGTTAAAATTATTTTTATTCGATTTTTCATAGCAATACTGAAATTTTTCTGTAGACCTAGAATGATTAATATTATCAAAACACAAAAAAATTTAAATAAATTATAAAGACTCAATTTTTCTCGATTAGTTACAGCTCATTTAAAATTCCCAGTGTGGCATAGTAAAAAAATGCAGAAATGTTCTGAAAAAGAAAAGTTAGTTTATTAGAGCTTATTTATGAAATTGTATTACAAGGAGGAATTCAAGAATTCTGAATTTCATATATCTTACTTACTTTTAAAACTGAGAAGCAGTATATTTGATATACTAACAGAACTTTAAAATGTGAAAAAATCTTTAAAACAATACACAATTCTTACAATATAAAACTAAATTCGATTAAAAAATGTTATTTTCAATATTTATGTGGACATGCCATAATGTCGACGTTTAAATCCCGTTTTAACATTGGTGTGTTTTATTTAGCATTACTTCTTAGTTTAACATTTCTATTGTATAATAACAAATTTCATTTACTTTACACTAATTTAATTAATTAATATTAAATAATCCAATTAGACGTGAATAAATAATAATAAATAACAATCAATTTAAAAAAAAAAAAAAAAAAAAGTTGCACGTTATTGAAATTTGATAAAGGTATATTATTTAAAAAGTCAATTACGACTTATATACATTTTCTGTGCAATGCTATACTGCGTAGCCAGTATAATAGTAATATGTTGAATGTACGTGTTTAAAATTTTTACTATAACGTCCAGTTTACATTACTTGCTTAAAATCCGTCCATTTTCCAGCTGCTACCAGTATCCGTCCTTCACTGTAAATTTTATTTTGATAATTTAAAAAGAAAAATGTGGTATGGCTGAGTTCAAAGCAATATTTTCAAAAACATGAGTGGTTTGCTGATGGTCTGATTGCACTGTAAAAATATCCATAAAATTGTAGCGGAAAAAAAAATAAAAGCATAATGTTAATTTTTATTTTCAATTTTACAGCGTCATTAGCTAAAGTATTATATCATATTTTATACACCTTTTAAAAAAATAATCTAGCAGAAATAATTATTCTGTGTCAAAACGAAATTAAAAAAAAAAATCTACTAATCAACTTTTTTTCTTGTCGGAAGTTTTTTTCTTTGCTTTATTCATATGTAATCTAAAATTTAAAAAAGATAGTTTGTGCCTTTTATAAAATTTCAGTCTACATATATTTAAGTATGTTGTATAAGTTTTGAACTTCTAAACGATACATCTTACTCTTCATTATTAAAAATTTGTATTGACATATAAATAAAATTATATAAGAAGATTTTGTTAAGAGTACGTCACATTAAAAATAAAACAATCTTTTTTTCTTTTTTTTTTTTTTTACATTCTAAGAATTTTGAGACTGAAAATAATCACAAAACTAATTGCATAAACATACAATTCTGACTACGAGGAGAAACGTACCAAAGTGAATGTATAAAAATCACAAAAGAAAACTATACTTTATATAATCTTAATATTTTATTTTAATTATGTTATAGCATAAAAAATATTACAGAATCAGTTTCGTTGACATTATGGATAAGATAGGAAATGTTGTTAATAGGAAAAAACCAACTGCTATTTAAAGTAATGTTAAATTTATTTTGTTATTCTGATCCAACTTTTTAAATGTTCATTTTTGTTTTTGTTTTTATTTATAAGGCATCGAAAAAATATTTTGGACACAAAGACTGTGCACAATATTTCTTAATCAAATTTCAAAAAGTTATCAGTTCATCCTTTTTTATCAAATTTGTGCGATTCAGTTATATATCTTAAATAAGAGAATGTGCTTTCAAAAAAATAATAACCTTCTTAAACTTTCCTTTAAAAAGAAACAATTTAAAGTTATCGGAATATTCTTCTCCTTAAGATCAGAAATAAGGGCAACAATCTTTATACTAATGAAAATGATCTGTTGAAATATTTTATGCATATTACAGCATTTTAAAAATGCAATAAAACTGTTGATATTTCCCTTAAATAATGTCCACGTAAAGGTTCGATTTTAAAAATTGAAAATGGGTCGGTATTTTGCTATCTTTTGTTGCATTCACGTCCATAAAGTAATAATAGAATTGGTGACTTTATTGAGATATAAAATAACTAATATGTTCTGCAATCTATGCACAAGCAGAAACAAAAATAAACTACAAAACAGATTTCTTTTCAATATGTAGTCCATTCTCTTAAATTCTTCCCTTTTATTTCAAAGTAGATTATTTTGATAATTTTAGAATTTGAAAATTTTAAATCATCTCATTTGAGAAACATATAATGCTCATTAAAAATAGTTCCTTATGAAGTGTGAAGAAATTTACACAGTTTTGAATTATTCGATTTACTTCATTCGATATGATAAAACAAACTATAATTTGTAGATTCAAATAAAACTTTTAATTGAATCCCTCCAACACATAAAAAATCTTTAGATGTTTCCATATATCCAATAATTGTATATAACACAGGGATAATTCAAGTTCAAAAAGAAAAAAGAAAAAAAAGAAAGGAAAGGAAAAAAAAAATCAGAAAAAATTGTCAGTTACAAAACTATTTCATAATTAAACCTTAAAATTGCACTTTTATTTAGAAAACAAAGGTTTTATTAAAATATGAGAGCTTTTGTTTTGTTTTCTTTCGATTTATTTAAAATAAAATGTTCACTATATAAATAAACAAAAACTGGTATTTAAAACCATCTTTGGTATATATTTCTTGGCTTTTAAATTTTTGCACATGTGTTATAAAAATATGATCTATAATTTATTAAGTATTACTTTACACACCGGTCGTAAGAATTGAAGAAAATCAAAGTTATAAATTAAAAAAAAAAAAAAAAAAAAAAAAAAAAAAAAATACGCGGCTGTAATCAATTTTCTAACGTGTTTAAATACATATTTCTATATATATTATAATTATTATTCAATAAAAAATTAAGAATTTCAGAAAATTAAGCCAAATTCAAAAAATAATCGCTACAATATTTATGGATCTTGTAACAGTGTATTGAAAAAGTCTTCTAAGTTGTATTGTAAAGAATGAAAGCCGTCAAGTGTATTATGTACAGCAGTTAAAATGTATGAAAATGAAATATGCTTGCTGAAATTCTTGTAAGAATTTCTTGGAATCTTGAAAATAATTACAAAATTGTTTTCTGAAAGCTGAGAAAATTATGGACAAGTAAAATTTTTCATGTATCTTTCATATAATGAATTTGAAAATTATATAAAAAATTACAACATCAAAAATTTAAGTATATTTAACTTCATGTGAAACTTGTAATATTTTAAACATAAATAAAGAAAAGGAAATGACGTCTCATTAAATTTAACTATAAAAACATTTAGTAAATAAACATTTCAAAGCACAAAAAAGGAAGAAAAATGCAGAAGTTTCGGGTTTGCTTGTGGCGCCTCTTACCAGTGCAAATATCAAACTTCAAACTGAATCAAAAGTGCAAATATGTTCATGACAGTTCAAATTAAAAAAGAGTATTTCTGACGGAATAACGTAAGTCTATCTTCAGGTTCTTATATATTAATTCTAATGAAAAAACGTGAAATTTTAAAATGAAAATCGGAATGATATGAAAAACTAAGATCGACTAAATATAATGTGAAATTATAACCTATTTCATACTTCTAAAAATAATCTCTCCGCTCTCTAAAATTATAACTCTCAATAATATATATGTGTGTATATATATATACATATATATATAATATTTCTAAACAAATTAGATGGTATGTGAATTCGTGAACTATCTCTAAAATGCAGAGTGGTTATAATTAAGCTTCCTCTATAAACAGCACCCGGCATCCGAAACAGACTAGCGTATAACCACCAACTTATGATATGCCAACGATTCATAAGATGCGCTCAAGGTGTACATTTTTATTCCAAAAATGTCCACTAGATGGCACTTCACATGAAAAATATAAATTAAATGTCTCACGGGATCAAAAACTAATCGATGAATTTTTATGCATTTCGTATGAGGGATTTTTTTTTTTTTTTTTTGCTATATTTTCCATTTTTCTATGCAAAACACCACCTGGTGGACATTTTTTAATTTTTTTTTTTTTTTTTTTTTAATTCGTTGAGAACATCTATGAAAATTCGTTTTCTTGTTTAAGCTCCACGATACTGTTGATATCGGTGTCTGCACACTACCCATAGGGATGAATTACCCCTAGGCAGCTCTAGTGTGTCGTTAACTCATCTCAACTCAACAGTTGCTTATGGCGGAAGTTTAGTTATAACAGTCCTGTAGTTATAAATTCTAAAAACCAGATAATCATAAGAAAAATTAATTAATTTACTTTTATTACAATAAAAATTAAAGCATTCATTAATTTTTAAATTTGTTACTAACACAAAAGTATATTTTTATTTTAAATTAATTTTTAACTAATGTTCCAAAAATTTTTACTTGTCCATAATATGCGATGAAAATACTAATTAATGCTTTAATTAAAATGTATTTACATCTGGTATAAAATGTAAAATTTTAGTTTAATATTTTATGTATTACTGAAATTATGATGTGGGTTAATTCCATGGCACATATTAATCACACAAGAATGATATTTAAACTTATTTTTGACACCACTATTTTTTAAAAATAATTTCTGCCTTATTCGATCAGAAAAAACTGCTGTAAAAACAGGATAAAGATTTCTGTATGGAGAGAGTGGAAGCAAAAATAAGCCTAAATCTTATCCTTGTGTGTGACTATGTTCCATGTAACATGCAACGTTGTAAAATGTAACATGTTCCATGTAATTATTATGTACTGACTCCAAACTCAATTCCAAGCAAAAATGAAAGGAAATTTTAATGTATGTGGCAATTATTTCTTAAGTTTGTTGACAGAATACAAGCACTTATGAAGCTTTGGTGAACATGTAATTATTGTGTTTTACACCTAGATGTTGTTCATTTTCTTTTTCTCATACACAAAACACGCATAACATGCATATCTTATTCAATATGTTATTTAAAATCATTATATTCTGCAGATAAACGCATGCACATTGTAATCGTATTTTTCAAAGGAAAAAAATACATCTTAGATCACTTTCGAAAATTAAATAAGTATTCTACTTTCTTTCATCGACATCAAAAATTTTCAACGAAATTCAGATAAGTTTTATCTTCATTAATCTTATATATTTAGTCTTACATATTTATTTTCATTAGTCTTTATTAAAAATCTTTATTTATTTTTCTTCCAAGTTTCAAATGCTCAACCGCAAATAAAAAAATAAAAAATCAATATAATGTTCATTTATATCATAAAACACATCTAAGAAAGCGTTTTGATATTCGAAAAACAAAATAATTTTGAAAGTAACATTAAAATGATAAATTATGAAATATTTCTTAAGCTCTGCATTAATATTCAGCACTATTATTTTGAAAATTTAAATACATGCAGCATTTTTTTTAAGCATTTTATGTCAAAGTAAAAGCAAGTATTGAAATAAAGCTGTAGCGCATTTAACTAAATGGAAATTCAAAGTTAAAAAACGAAAGACGAACAAAAAAAAAAGTGTAAATATTTTATATTAAAATAATGTTTATCAAAATTTTAATATCTAAGGTTATTTTTAAAACTGACAACATGCATTCTTTAACATAATCAGTTTTGTTTTTGATATTATTTATGCAAGCTTTTTAAAAATAAGATTATTTCTTTTTAGTTAATCCCCCGGCTGTTTTCGACAAAAACAAAATATTATTTTTCTCCGCATTGTTATTTAAATATTCTAAAACTTGTGATAAATTAACATAATTAAAAAAGAAAACATAATTTTCTGATGAGGATATACTGTTGCAGTATTTAAATATATATATATATATATATATATATATTAAAAAAATGCGTAATTAAATAAATTAATACATCATCTCAATAAAAGCTGTGATTTAATAAACTGTAAATGTTATTGATATCAATTGGACGGATACAATTTTATATAATTAACATAAATTTACTTTTTGAATAAATATTAGTACTATATGTTTTCTTATTCTTAAAATAGTAAACGTGACAAAAATATTTTTAAAAGTGCTCATTAATTCACTAAATTTCTTGTTTAACTCATTTATTCACTAAAATACAATTTTTCATATTTCTAAAACTTTCTTGCCCTAAAGTGAAAAGCTGAATACTTTTGAATAACTCTCATTATGTTTTTGTTGACAGTTTAAAATTGATCCTTTTAATTATTGTCAACTTTTAATATAAAATATTTCCATAAATAATAAAAACTCATTTGCTAGATAATGAAACATAAAAATATAATTTGAATTTTTCCATTTCACTACATTATGAAGAAATTACATTTTGAAACAATTAAAGCTTTAAAAATTATTAATTCTCTATTTATGTGTACATTCAAAAAAAAAAAAAAAAAAAAAAAAATGCAAAAAAACTTTTTTTCTGAAAAGAAAATTGAAAAAAAAAAAAAAAAGTATTTTATGAAGATAATTTACAAAATAACAACTCTTTCTAATAATTATCACTGTTGTTTTAAACTTAATTATTTGAATATCTTAAAAACCATGTTATTTAATAACAAATAATGCTTAGGTTAGCTGCTGTAATTAAATTTTTAATTATGTAACTTGAGAAAAAATGTATTTTCTATAGTTTTTTTTATCAAAAAGCTTTACTCAAAATATATTTTTTAATGAAAACATTTGGGCATAATTTAAGCATGTGCTGCTATACATAAGAAAATTAAATATAATGAAGTAATACAATCCCTGAATGATTTTTATTATTAAAAATTATGAAATATTTTTAAATAATTCGTTTTATTACTAGTGTTTTTCTTTGAGTACATAGTTGCGCACTTAAAACCTTTTAGATACAGGAAGATTTGAATGAAAATTTTTATTTTACTTAATCAGTGAAAACCGTCACAGTTCGCTGATTAAAATAAAATAAACATTTCTGTTAGATTTTCCGGTAGCCCAAACGTGCTAAGTTGGCAACTATGTTTGCATTTGACCTCATATGAATGTACTGGTTATGAAATATAAAATTCCTCATTAATAACACTAATTTAATTAAAGAAATATTATAATCACTGTAATAATCACTATTTAAAATTTAAATAATTACAGCAGCTTCTATCACAAAAATATGAAATATAGCCTTGTTATAACTTAAAACACTAATGTAGAAATATGCACAGAATACATATATTTATTTATTTATTTATTTTCTATTAAGCTATTTTTATAAAATAATAGTTCGTTAATTGTCGTAAAATGCAAATGCTTAAACATATTCTACAGCCGCTGGCAGCAAAATTATTCAAGCGCAAGCATAATTCGTATTAAAAAAAAAAGTACTCTTAATACTATTTTGTTAAATAAATCCTTGTCGAGTCATGTTCTTACTCAGTGTAAGAACATGATTCGACAAGGATTTATTTAACAAAACAGTATTAAGTGTACCTTTTTTATATAGGAATTATTGCTAGCGCTCGAATAATTTTGCTGCCGACTGTAAATATCACCAATTAGTCAAAGTTACAGTTATCAATAAATTTAATTATTCGGTGCTTAAATGTATGAAATTTTATTATCTGTTAAGTATGTGTTAAGTATCTGTTAAGTATCTGTTAAGTATCTGTTAAGTTTATTATCTGTTATCTACCTTTTTTTTTTTTTTTTTTAAGAAATGTATACGTTTGTTTGTTTAAAAAATTACGTATGTAGAAAAAGAATAAACTTGCGAAATGCGTATTTTTTATTCAGTATAATGTTGTAAGTTGTTAGTTGTGAATGGTAAGAAACGTACAGTCGGTAACAAAAGTGTCCAAACACTAGCGAAAATTCCTATGTAAAAAAAGTACACTTCATACGGTTTTGTTAAATAAATCCTTGTCGAATCCTGTTCTTAGTCAGTCTAAGAACATGATTCGACAAGGATTTATTTAACAATACTGTATTAAGTGTACGTTTTTTACAGAGGAATTTTTGCTAGTGTTTGGACACTTTTGTTACCGACTGTACATTTTTTTTTTTTTTTTTTTTTTCCGGTCACGAAGTACATCACAATTTAGAAAAAAGTATTTAATTTATTTATTTACATTATAGATTATAGTTTAATTCCAATCTCACTAAAAGTTTGACGTCGTGTTGTTTCGTGTTAAAATTTAAAATTATATTGCTCTAAAAAACTAACTTTTCACGAACAAAGATGTAAATTTAACGAAGAATAAATTTATTTTTAAATACAATCATTTAGGAACATTTAAAACCATTTAACAAAAAAAGTTTTAGAAGAATTTGAAAATTGCGTTATTAACGCTTCATATAAAAACGTTATCAACTCTTACAGTTAGAATTGAAATAGAAACATGTGAAATGCATCTAGTGTAGATTTCTGTAGTATTAACTGAATTGCTGTAGCATCAGTCGCATCATAGCGTCGTGTTTTTTTTTATTATTATTATTATTATTATTATTATTATTTTTATTATTATTTACTTATTTATTTATTTATTCATAATTAATCTATCTCATGTTTCAGTTTGGATTATAAGAGACGCCAAGATAGTTAATAATTAATTGTTTTTAGTCATTTGGGCTATACACATTTTAGTTAAGTATTCTCATTTATAACATAAAATTTTTAATTGTTGTTTGAATAATTTATATTAGCTTACATTAATAAAGAAACTCTAATCACAGTACGTTAGACAAACATTTTTCAGTAAAATATCACACTTTTCAAATTTTTGGCAAATAAAATAAAATTTACTTTTTATAAATGACAATTTTAAACATATAATTAATTACGATTGGCATAAATTTTAATAAATTCCAAAATACCTTAAAAATAAAGTATATTTTCTAATAGCTTAATTTCCGAAAAGTATCAAATTGTTTTATATTTTCATGCATTTAAAACCTTTATTTTATAAAAATTTTGGATTTAGATATAAATCATTGCGATTGGATAAAATTTGTGTACTTCATTTGAATACTGATAGCAAATATATTTAGAAACTTACAATTTCAAAA
Source organism: Salticus scenicus (assembly GCA_963930645.1). Taxonomy (NCBI): domain Eukaryota; kingdom Metazoa; phylum Arthropoda; class Arachnida; order Araneae; family Salticidae; genus Salticus; species Salticus scenicus. Next base: position 179,313,938 of record OZ005653.1, on the reverse strand, counting down.
CATGTTCGTCATTGGTGTTTTACCTTTCTCTGCTTATAAAATCCACTTAATTACGCTAAATATTTATTTTACTATACATACTTCATTATATTTAATTTGATTAATGCAATCATACCAAAAAAAAAAAAAAAAAAAAATGTTTCGTCAAAATAACTTTCATTCATTTTGCCTAATTTAGTATTCATTACTACTACAGAATATTCAGATATATATTTTCATGATTCAATAAAATCTGCGTAATTTAATTTTAAGAAAAACTTTTCATCGCTTCTGATTAATTAATTTTGTACTCCTCACAATCAGTCATCTAATTATATTGCATTTTCCTATAAGTATAAAGAAACTAATTAATAACTTTAAGCGTTCCCCTCATTATAACTAGATTAATGTGTTTTCGTAAGTATTTCAGCATTTTATTTATAAGCCATCAAAGCAATAATTTAAAAAAGAAACTGCTATTTTATGTGAATATAATTAATTAACTATAATAAATATTTTTATAAACAATGTAACATTTTTCGTATCATTAACTAATCCAATATTAGTTTATGACTGAAAAACAAAATAATTTCCAATTTTTATTTTCATTTTTTTTTTTTTTTCTGTGAAATATAAAATAGAAAATCATTTAAACAAGGAATCCGTGCAAAAAATATTCTATTGAGGTGCTTTTTATTTACTTATTTATTTTTATGCATTTATTTATTTGTTTTGTTTAACTGAATTATATGTTGAATCCAAGATAAATTCAAAATATATATCGCATTTACGTTACTGATTCAACAAAAATATAAATTAACATTTATTAAACAAGCATCACAGCATAAATCAACATAAAATATTACAAGCTTGCATAAATAAAATATACAAAATGAAAAATATTAATTATTTGTTCGAAATTTTGAATGCTAAAAAAAAAAAAAAAAAACCTTATGTAAGTTCATTTAGTCTTCTTGGATTTATTTATTATATTTTTTTTTCTTTTTTTTACATTTCGTCAGTTAAATCATGACTAAACGACAGAACGTAAATTATTCTAAGCATAAATTATCATACAGAAAATTATTTTAATGACTTTATTAGTTTAAGATTGTTACCTTTTATAAAAATTATAATTTTAAGATAATAATCTTAATAATAATATTTTTTTTATTATTTATTTAAAAACAATTGCCTTTCAAATGTATGCTAATAATGTCAATCTTCAGATGCATGAGCTTTTAGCTTAAATTATAAGAAATTGGACATTAATATGCTTTTTTCATTCTTCATTTGTTCATAAGAAGAATACACTATTTTTAGTACGAAAGAAATAATAAAATGCATCGAATAGCAAAAATATAATTATTATTTTGAACATAACTAAAAGAATTGTTTAAAAACTTTTAAAATTTAGCAATTTCAATCTGTAATCAGATTCTTGACATAGTACATCACAATATCATTTTTATGTTGGTAAGCTATTTTCATCTTGCCTGTCGTTTGTGATGATTTAAATAAAAACACACAGGAACACTAAAACTTCCACTAATTAGAACGCATTCTTACATAACATTACATTCTACCTTTGTAATTGTTGATAAACTTCATTAATATAATATTAAATGAAAACAATTTCATAAGATAGCAAATACACCACTTTTATGACCCATTTGGAAATAGTCATAAAACGTTAATAAAAACCAACTCCACATCCTAATATTGGATTTAAGAGCACTTTACTCTTAAAACAAATAGACAACTGAGTAAATAACTATTTACTTTGCTTCTATTTTAAAATGCTAATGAAGTGGTAAGTCGAGATACTTCAAAAACAAATAAAGTAGTTTAATTTAATCATGGAACAAATCATTAAGTCAAATTAAATTTAGCATAAATAAATAAATTAGTGTTTCAAGAGTACGATACGGCAATAAAGATAAATATAGTAGTGTTTTTTCTACAATGCAAATCACGTAAGATATAGGTATATCACATACATAAACTGCCAATCCTTTTAAATATGCTGACTTTGAATGCTTATCTTCTAAGAATATTAATTTTCACTGATTATCTTTTTCTTTTTCTTTATGTCACTGTCTCAACCGCAGAAAATCTTTTGTGATAATTGTTATTTCCTATGTATCTAAAAATGTTTAAACGCCTTTGAGTGTATAAATTGTATATTTTAATAAATTTTAAGTGATTGTATCATAAATTTACACTCTCACTCTAAGACCACTGCAAAATGATTGTATTTAAGTTACGTTTTGATGTGCTATCTTTATACATTATGATTCTTTGAATATGTGACTTCTATTCTTGTTTCATTGTGATGTGTACAGTTTTTTAAAAACTGAAAATATATGAAGAATATCTATGTAAAACAATTATTCAACACTTCAAATAAAATAAGCTTTGCTAAAAATGTCTCATTATTTCTGCCATACAAACAGCCTCACCTAGAACTGTATTACTATAGACCCTGGATTATGTCTATTCTGTTAACCGATAACTATAAGCTTCAGATATTAATAACAGTGTGTATTCTCCCCTTTTTAAAAATTTAGATTTTAGTTTCGTTGCACATTATTTTATTTAAGACTTTGATGTATACATTAAATTGTCATTTATTTTCCTTGAAATAAATATCTGTATTTAAAAAAAGCTCAAACAATAAAATTTATGAAAGTTAAGTTTTAAGGTATAATACTAGTGATGAAAGATCATTTATAACAAAAATACTCTTTTAAATACTAGTCTAGAAAATGTTAGTATGTAATAACCATACGACTTCCATTACCTACTACAACACATATTATAAACTATCTTTGGAGATAGGTTAATTTTATGCTTTCTGACTAAAAAAGTTAGACCCCTAATAATTTTCCGTAAGAGAAAACTAATGCATAGGTTCTAAAGACAGACAAAAGAGAGTATACATAAAGAATTTAAAAAATAATAGTAAGTCGGTTGATTCGTTGAACACTAAATTCCGAGGTCTAAATCTGACCTACCTAAACAGGGCGGCTGCCGATCTTCCTGCAGCAACCAAATAATACATGCTAAAGGATATCTAGAAAGAAGCTAATATAGCAAATTTGAAAAAAAATCATCAGAGTCGTTTTTGAGATACATGGTACATTAATGTGTTCACTTAAAGCCAATAATTATGTATGAAAGACCATCTAATTGTCAATTACTATGGCGAGTTTGAAGAAAATCTGTAGAGCTGTTTTTTGAGAAATTCACTTGAGAGACCTAAAATTGACTTACTTATACAGGACGCCTAACAATTTTTCTGAAGTAATGAACTAACACATATGAAAGCGCATATAAAATGGAGTTTATATATCAGCTTTGAAAAAAATCGTTAGAAATGTTTTCAGGTACGGACTTGAGATCTCACTTCTGGTTTTCCAATTGTCATTAAAAGTTGTCAAAATCGTCTGTATATCGGATCTTTCTTAATTCTGTAGGTAGTCATTCTATATTTCATCGTTTTGAAGATATGATAGTCAAAAGATACCCAACACACGCATATCCACACACCGACTAATTGCCAAAAACCACGTTTAACTTCGAACGTGTGAAGGTGTAATTAAGGTAAGAACTCAGTATCGAAATTTTTGAGTAAACAATATTTGCATTACCTACGGTAGTCGAATAATATAAGTAAATATACAAAAAAAAATATATTTTTACGAAATTGTAAATAATTGTGTTTATTTTTGTATAAATTCTTTCAAAGAGGCTTAGTAAGTTGATAAAGTGCTAATTTTGTGCATTTCTAGTCCTTTTAGCGTTGAAATAGCCTTATTTTCCCTTAAAAACGCATTAAAAAGCCCCAGTAATGCAGGTAATGCATTTGGCGCCAAATTTGGCGACTTTTCCCACCTTGGCGATTTTTTTGGCGTCCTTGGCGAGAAAATCCTTATATGGGATATACCAAATATGGAAGCTGTAAGTTGATTGGTTGACCACTTTCTAGAGTTTTCTCGAAAAATCTGGGCTCCATGGAACAGCATATAAGGAGCGCTTCCTGGCCAAGGCAGTCAGTTCAGTTCAGATCTCAGCCAGCTTCGCTAGTGCTTGCATTGCTCTTGAGCCTCTTTGAGAGAGACTTGCTTCAAGTGTTATTGGTATACAGTGTGTACTGTGGATTTGCTATTGACAGCTGTTGTTTAAGCTGTGTTTACTGTTTGAATTGAAGCTGATACTTGGTTTATAGACCTGCATTTTTCTGGAATTTTCTGTGAATAAATTACTGAATTTTTGTACGTTTGGCCTTTCATTCTCAGACAACTCACGAACCCCCAAGTACGCAACATTTCTGGTGTCAGGAGTGGGGTTGTCTGTGAATGGTGATAACGAGAGCTATGGAACAAGAAATGAAGAAATTTCTAGAAGGACTCACTGCTCAGATGAATGAGTTAAGATCTGGATTGATCGAAGAAATGAAAGAAGGACAAAGAGAAATGAAAGAAGGACAGAGAGAGTTGAAAGACGGCTTGACTGAAGAAATGACGGAAATGAAAGACACTATGGGTGAAGTTCAGGAAGAAATTAAATCTAATCAAGATGAGATGAAGCGAGAGCTTTCAACGGTGAAAGAATCAATCGAAAGTAAATTATCGGATATGGGAAGCAGAATAGATGGAATAGAAGAGAAAGTTTTGAAAATAGAAGGAAGTTTTGAAGAGAAAGCTATGAAGATAGAAGAAAATGTTATGAAGGTTGAAGAGAAAGCTATGAAGATAGAAGAAAATGTTATGAAGGTTGAAGAGAAATCTATGAAGATAGAAGAAAATGTTATGAAGGTTGAAGAGAGTGTTACGAAAATAGAACGGAGTTTCAAGGAGAAAGTTAAAGAAAACTTTGATCAAGAGCTGAAAGGAAGGTTTTCAGAGATAGAAGGTAAACTGAAGAGAATAGAAGAAGTTCTGGAGAGAAAAGTGGAAGAAAAGTTAGAATCCCTGCCCCAGGAAACTGAAAAGAAAGAGAGAAGAATCCAGAATCAGGAATTTATTAAGCTTTCCACCTACGACGGCAGTTCCTCGTGGCATGTATATAAAACGCAGTTTTCCATCGTAGCTGAAGCTAACGGCTGGGACTCTACCGCCAAGTCAGTCCACTTAGCAGCAGCATTACGGGGAGATGCAGCCGAGATACTGAGAAATGTTACTAAAGAAGAAAGGAACGACTTCGAGGCCTTGACTACAGCACTGGAGCTACGGTTCGGAGAGAAGTGTTCTAAGGACTATAGTCGCCTCCAGCTAAAGTCCCGTTACCAGAAAACGGGCGAAAGTTTGCAAGAGCTGGCAGCGGACATTCAGAGATTGTCACACCTAGCATTCTCAGACTGTCGAGCTGACACTCGAAACGACTTAGCTCTTCAATACTTTATCGATGCTGTTCGGGATCCAGAAATTCAAAAAGCGCTGAGACTCTCCAACATCAGAGACGTAGAATCAGCTTTAGGCTATGCACTTAGGATAGAGGCAGCCCAACAAGCCTCCCGGAAAGACCGCCATACCATAAGAGCAGTCTCATTAAATGATACGTCTGCTGATGAGAATGAAATGAAGAGAAGTTTCGCAGAGATCTTAAAGAGATTGCGCAACCTGGAAAATAACATAGAAATAAAGGATCGGAAGATAAAGTGCTGGGGCTGTGGAGGGGATGGTCACGTGAAGAGGAACTGCCCTGTACGACAAACTGTAGGAAATCACCCGGCTTCACCATCACTGCAGGGAAACTAAGAGGAGGCCATCTCGCGGGGCGGAGGTTGCCTGAAATTAAAGAGCCCCAATTTACAGTATTCCATGTTTCATCGATGAGTGGCGGCGATAATGGACTTCACGTCTATGGCCAAGTCAACAACGCCACCTGCCGGATGATTCTGGACACAGGAGCCAACGTGACCATCATTAGAACGGATTTGGCTCAAGAACTAAAAGAGAAGATCATCTGGACGTCGCCCTGTGTTAAACTCCAAACTGTGACCGGAGACGAAATCAAAATATATAGAAAAATGAACTTGACCATCACTTTTGGGAATGCCAGTTACCATCATATGGAATATGTGGCTGATATAAGAGATCCGTTAATCATTGGAATTGATTTCCTGAGAAAATTTAACTTTCATTTGGACTTCAAGAATAATGAACTGCATTCGAGTTCGGAAAACATCGCTGTGTTCAACACTGAAAATCAAGACATTCAGACAATTTGCCAGATAACAGCCAAGTCTGAAATTTCCATCCCTCCACACACAGAGATAATAGTTTCAGGAACACCACCTACAAAGCAATACTTCCGCTATGGACTGATTGAATACCCGAATACAGACAATAGCCCAAGAGGAGTTCTGGTAGCTTCATCTCTAGTTGATCTCTCGAAAAATACTATTCCTGTGAGAGTCGCAAACATCAGCGATAAGGTCCGAACAGTGAAGAAGGATGAGGTGTTAGCAGCCTGCACTCCTGTAACATGCATCAACCGCCCCACGCAATCAACTGAATCCAAGTCTTCTGAACAGTTATTAACGGAATTACTCAAGAATGCGGAGTTAGGAAAGGAACAGAGATGTGCTGCGGAGAAGCTACTCCAAGAATTTAAAGACCTTTTTTCTCGAACACCTGAAGACGTCGGGAGAACGAATATCACCCAGCACAGAATTGATACAGGAAATCATCCTCCAATCAAACAACATCCAAGAAGACTTCCATTTGCTAAACAGGAAGAGGTCACTGAACTTCTAAATGAAATGCAGCACAATGACGTCATCGAGCCATCAACGAGTCCTTGGGCCTCTCCCATAGTACTGGTGCGAAAAAAGGATGGTTCAACAAGATTTTGTGTGGATTATCGTCGTTTGAATGACATCACGAAGAAAGACAGTTACCCTCTTCCCAGAATTGACGACACATTAGACACACTTGCTGGCAATAAATGGTTCTCGACTTTGGATCTGAAGAGCGGTTACTGGCAAGTAGAGTTACATCCTGATGATAGTGAGAAGACTGCATTCACCACGGGACAAGGACTGTGGCAATTTAAAGTTATGCCATTCGGATTATGTAATGCACCTGCCACGTTCGAACGCCTGATGGAGACAGTGCTGAAAGGACTTTCCTATGAAGCCTGTCTGGTGTATTTGGATGATATTATCATTGTGGGGCGTACTTTTGAAGACCATCTACGAAACATCCGAAAGGTGCTGGAGAAACTCAGAATGGCTAACCTCAAATTGAATCCAGGCAAGTGTAACTTGTTCCGTCGTGAAGTGAGCTACCTCGGCCATATCATCTCTGCCGAAGGTGTGAGAACTGATCCTGAGAAAATCTCTGCAGTCGAGAACTGGAGTCGCCCTGAAAATGTACACCAACTACGAAGTTTCCTGGGGTTATGCACTTACTACAGGAAGTTTGTCAAGGGTTTCTCAAATATTGCCAGACCACTGCACAAGCTGACGGAAGCCAAACAGAAGTTCCTGTGGACAGATGAATGTGAAAAAGCGTTCAAACGACTTAAAGAGGCCTTAACATCATCGCCTATCTTGACGTATCCACAGCATGACAGACAATTCATACTTGATACAGATGCCAGCCATGAGAGTGTCGGTGCTGTTCTGTCGCAGGAAATTGATGGTCAAGAACATGTCATTGCCTATTGGAGTAAATGCCTGTCTAAACCGGAGCGAAATTACTGTACCACCAGGAAAGAGCTACTCGCCATCGTAAAAGCCATAGAACATTTCCATCATTACCTCTATGGCAGAAGATTCCTGCTCCGGACTGACCATGCATCCTTAACGTGGTTGCTCCAGTTCAAGAACCCGGAAGGACAGATTGCCAGGTGGATACAACGCCTGCAGGAATATGACTTCGAGATACGTCATCGTAAAGGGACTCTACATGGTAATGCAGATACCTTGTCACGGAAGCCCTGCTCGGAAAGCTGCAAGTACTGCTCTAGAGCCGAACAGAAATACCTGCCGATAAATCCGGTTGCCTGCCAAGTTACTGTCTCAACACCATCAGATCAAGATCCCGATCCATGGAGTGACGAAGAACTTAGAAAAGCCCAGTTGGTAGATCCTGACATAAAGCCAATATTACAGCTGAAGGAGACGACCAGCAACAGACCTAGCTGGCAGGACATTTCCAGATTTAGTCCCATTACGAAAAGTTATTGGGCACTTTGGGACTCTCTTCATATCAGAAACGGCGTATTATACAGAAAGTGGGCATCTGATGATGGGAAAAGCTTCAGATGGCAGATTTTATTACCAAGATCAAAAATTCCAGCTGTTTTAGAACAACTGCATAGTAGCTCTACCGGAGGCCATTTTGGGGTAATGAAGACTCTGCAGAAAGTTCGGGAACGCTTCTACTGGTGCAAGGCGAAGGAGGATGTGGAGAAATGGTGTAAATCCTGTGATGCTTGTGCGGCACGTAAAGGCCCGCAGAAACGAAGTCGAGGAAGACTGCAACGGTATAACGTGGGAGCACCATTTGAACGGATTGCAATCGACATTTTGGGTCCTTTGCCACGGACCTCCAGTGGAAATAAATACATTCTCGTCGTGATGGACTATTTCACCAAGCGGCCTGAGGCATATCCCATTCCCAATCAAGAGGCATGCACAGTCGCAGAAGTCCTAGTGCAGCAATGGGTGTCAAGGTATGGCACGCCCCTACAACTTCATACCGACCAAGGTAGGAACTTTACCTCTGATGTTTTCAAATTACTGTGTGAACTACTCGGCACAGACAAAACCCGGACAACACCCTTACATCCCCAGTCGGACGGCATGGTCGAGAGGTTCAATCGTACCATCCTGAATAACCTCTCCCTTCTAGTATCAAGAAACCAGCAAGATTGGGACTCGAAGTTGCCATTGTTCCTGCTGGCTTATCGAAGTGCTGTCCATGAAACCACCGGCTATACTCCAGCCCAGATGCTGTTCGGACGTGAACTTCGTCTCCCTTGTGATCTCCTGTTTGGTTGTCCACCCGATGCACCTTCATCGCCCGAGGAGTACATCCAAGATCTCCAGGCACGATTTGAGGACGTACACAACTTCGCTCGGGAGCGGATTAACATGGCAACGGAGAAAATGAAGACAAGGTACGATCTAAAGGCTACACAATATGAGTTCCAGGAAGGAGAAAAGGTCTGGTTGTGGAATCCTGTTCGACGCAAAGGACTCTCTCCCAAGTTACAGTGCAACTGGGACGGACCATACACAGTCTTGAAAAGGCTGAATGATGTAGTGGTGCGGATCACTAAAACACCTTCATCAAAACCGAAGGTGGTGCACTATAATAGGCTAGCCAAGTACCACAAGTAACGGTAAAATTAAAATTTAAAATGTAAATACTGGTAAAATTTGCGCATGCGCACTGTAAATATTTGTATATAAATATTTGTACATATTTGTGAATTTCGTAAATATTTCCCACTTAATTTATATTTCTATGTTATCTTTATGTGCAACTTAGTTTTTTTGTTTTAGATTGTGTAAATTTGTTTAGTTTCGCCTCTTGACCAAGGGTTGCACTGCCCGGGACGTGCAGTCCTTGGGAGGGGGGCAGTGTTACGAAATTGTAAATAATTGTGTTTATTTTTGTATAAATTCTTTCAAAGAGGCTTAGTAAGTTGATAAAGTGCTAATTTTGTGCATTTCTAGTCCTTTTAGCGTTGAAATAGCCTTATTTTCCCTTAAAAACGCATTAAAAAGCCCCAGTAATGCAGGTAATGCATTTGGCGCCAAATTTGGCGACTTTTTCCCACCTTGGCGATTTTTTTGGCGTCCTTGGCGAGAAAATCCTTATATGGGATATACCAAATATGGAAGCTGTAAGTTGATTGGTTGACCACTTTCTAGAGTTTTCTCGAAAAATCTGGGCTCCATGGAACAGCATATAAGGAGCGCTTCCTCGCCAAGGCAGTCAGTTCAGTTCAGATCTCAGCCAGCTTCGCTAGTGCTTGCATTGCTCTTGAGCCTCTTTGAGAGAGACTTGCTTCAAGTGTTATTGGTATACAGTGTGTACTGTGGATTTGCTATTGACAGCTGTTGTTTAAGCTGTGTTTACTGTTTGAATTGAAGCTGATACTTGGTTTATAGACCTGCATTTTTCTGGAATTTTCTGTGAATAAATTACTGAATTTTTGTACGTTTGGCCTTTCATTCTCAGACAACTCACGAACCCCCAAGTACGCAACAATATTTATTTATTTGTCCGAAATTACATGATCCCATTTTAAAGTTGTCTGCAGACGAAACTATTGTTGAGAAAGTTATAAAATTTTGTGTATACCATAATGAAGATAAGGAAATTTGTTTGAGTGAATAAAAAATGTAATTCAAATTTTCGCCACTAGGGTTTCCTTTTTTTTTAAAAGGAAGTGCACATTTTGCTTACATTTATGATAGTTTACAGATTTTATTACGAGACATGACGTCTATCATTATCAGCAACCATCTGGAATCGTAAGATAGATTGAAAATACGGAAGGAGGCCGCTCATCACTATGCAGCGGTTTGGAGTGATTTTATATGTATATCGAGAATACATATATTTTACATACTTACTTATCTCCTTTCATATTATGTATGCATCTCTCAAAACATTTTTTTCTTACGGTTGAAAGCAATAAGTACCTTTTTCACTTAAATATAAAACTGTAGTTATCTAACTGAGAACAAAAATAATCTGATATAGAGTTATATTCGTAATTTTTTTTTAATTTGGGTTTTCATAATTTTTAATTTTTTTTCGCACGAAAGATTCTTTTTTTTACATTTATTTATTTTATTTTATGTGCATTTTGGAGGATATTTCAAAGTCAACAACAGCCATACTCTTTAAAAAGACAAATTCTTTCAAAAAGTGCTTTTGGAGACTTTTGAAAAAAAAAAAAAAAAAAAAAAAAAAATAGACTGAAAATTTTTTGTACTCAGGGGAGTGCCGAATAGTCCTAAATCAGATATCTTGAGAACTAAAAATCAAATTTCGAAAGACAAATCGAATTATTTTTCTTTTCTCTTTCAGAAACGAAATTCATTCTTATTTTCTACAATATATGTGGGGGAAATATTATTGTATTAAGTATGTTGTGTACATCAGCTCAAACCGCTTCTGACAAATTGGCAGTAAATGACTAAAAAAATTACTTTGATAATTATTAAATAAACTAACAGAATCAGATGCTTTTTTTTATGTGTTGTTTTATGTATGTTATAATGCCTCGAAATCAAAGGAAATCAATCTTAGATTAACCATTATTGCAAGAAAGTGGTTGAATAACTTCATGCTAAGAATCAATGAAAGAAACACCTTTATAAAGACAAACACTCGTTTAATACAACAATGATAACATACACTATATACAAAATCTTTAGTTAAAAATTAACTAAAAGATCGGACATGACATCACTCACTTACTATCTTGAAGAATGATACGAGAGGAGTTGGCATACAGCCAACAAGCAAGCAGGGCAAATTAAGTTAACTGTTGTCTATTCAAGATGGCTGCCGCAATCATTGTAAAGAATATTGCCAGAAATTTTCTGTAATTACATAAAATACGTTCTGACAACGTAATTTTTTCGTTAATTACGCGTATTTTCTCAAATTGCAGAGAATTTCTGGCAGTAAATAGGACATATTTTTTACAGTGTAGCAGCCAATGCTACTGCAGAAGCCATATTGAGTCTATCAAAACATTGGCTAGTGCTGTGTTCTTTTAATTTATTTCGCATTTATTTGTCAGCTTTGAGACTTATAGTTACAATGACTGTCGTCTGGAATGATTCATATTATATAATTTCACAATAACAATGCAGAATTTATTATATAACTGAGTTATTTAATGGTTTCTGCGGTTACAATTTTGGCTTCATATTTTGCGGGATTGGTCATCTCCTCTTATATTATTCTTCCAAACTTACTTTGTTCCACCCTTCTCTTTAGACCGCTATTACCATTCTCCACAGCACAAAAAAAATGTTCTTTCTATTTCGTTCTAGCCAGCACCCTGTATTTGCGCCTTACATCTATTCTTTCAAAGTCATGATTTTAAGTCGTCAAGCCTACTCTAATGGAAAAATTAACGATTAAAATAAAGAAGACTCCGCCCGATTTTCACAGAACGGAGTGTGGATCAAACCTTTTAAAATTTAAGAAAGAAATCCGTGGTCTATAACACACCATACTTAGTTTTTATCTCAATTTCAAACTTCAGCTCACATAATTTTTAACATGTTTGAAAAGATGTGAAAAAGATAATTTAATATTATTTACTCATCTGAGACACTTAAGTATATTTCTAATAAAGTTTATAAAACAGTGATCTGGCAAATATTTGCTCCTATGAGCGGCATCAAAAACTGTTAACTTAATTTTGCCAAGTACGTATTTATTGCCAAGTAGTGGTCACTCAGAGGTTTTCAAGATGTATTGTGAAAGCATTTTTCCTAAAGGGATGCTGCATATTATGTAACTCAAAAAATGGTTAGCCGTAGAATGTCGAAAATTTATATTTTAGACTATTGCATACATGCCAAAATTTTGAATTTTTAAATCAGATTTGTCATCACTATCTTTTACTAGAAGTACGTGCTACTATTTTTCAACGATTAACAAAAGGGAAAATTCTTGGAGAATATTTCCAGTATGAAGTCTCTCACTGAAATCGGAAGACTTCGCAACTATACTCTTACAATACCTAGTTGTACACCTACATTTTTTATTTTAGTAGAACCTTCCATTTTACAGATATTCGCGATTAAAAAAAATTTCGTGATGCTTACATGCCCATGTGTAAGTACAGAGGCTGTTCGCACATTTTTTAGACGATTTTGATGGAGTGTACTGAAGCAATTTCCCTCATATTTCGTGTTTTATTTGTTCAGTTTGATAGCCCTTGTTCTTAACTAACATTCTACAGTGCGTATCGAAATGATAGGTCCACCCGCATTTTTCAAAATTTCGACTCTTAATTGAGAATAAGAATCACTTTTTTGGTAGAGATAATTAATCAGTAATTGTTATAACTATTTATGAAGAAATTGTTTAAAAATAAATAATTCCTTTTTATTTTATGCAAATCTTCATTTTCAGACCGTTTCAAAAAGATAGGTCCGCCTTCAGAAATTTCGCACCAATCACGTTTATTTCCAAAAAATTTGCATAAATATCGTTGCTTAGTCTTACTGCGGGATTATTCTGGCTGCTGTGGAGGTATTTAAATAGATTTGAACATCACGTTCTAATCAAATGAAATGGGTCGCCGTTGCAGTCTTTCACTGGTTGAGCAGGGGAAAATTGATGCATTTAAAACGTGTGGAAAATCGAATAGAGAAATAGGTAAACTTTTAACAGATCACATAATGTTGTAAACAATTATTTGCGACTTAGAAATGCTTATGGCAGAAAAAACTCATCTGGCCGCCCATCAAAAGTGACATCCTGACAAAGAAGGACTATGGTAAAGGAGTTAAAATCTGGAAATATGAGCTTATCCACTGTGGCCAGACAACAAAACCCTCCAATATCAAAATCTATAGTTCATAAAATGGTAAAGAAGTTCGGCAATATAGTTCGGCAAGGGGAAATATAGTACGTGAAGGGGAAAGCGGCTCCGAAATTGACTAAAAAGCACAAAGAAAAGAGATTGAAATTCGCACATGAAGTGATGTCCTGGAAACAAGATTGGCATCGTGTGATATTCAGTGATGAAAAGAAATTCAACCTGGATGGTCCAGATGGCTGGCAGTACTACTGGCACGATCTGCGTAACGATAGACAGATATTCTCGAAGAGGCAAGCTGCTGGTGGTTCCGTTACGGTATGGGCCGGATTCGGAGGTGCAGGAAAAACTGATATAGCATTTGTAGACAATCGTTTGAATGCTGCAGGCTACCAACAGCTGCTTGAACAATATTTTCTTCCACAAGCAGAGCACATTGGGGGCCCATTCTTCATGTTCCAACAGGACAATGCTCCTGTGCACACTGCAAAGTCCACTTTCGAATGGTTTCTGGATAGAGGTGTACATGTTATCGATTGGCCACCTTGCAGCCCCGCCCAGAATCCGGTAGAAAACATGTGGGGTATATTCGCAAGAGCGGTGTATGCAGGCAGAAGGCAATACAACAGTACTGCAGACTAGAAAAAGGCTACTTCCTCCGAATGGTCAAAAATCGAGAAAAAGTGTTTGCAAAAACTTGTAGAAACCATGCCGAATAGGATTTATGAGCTAATTCTGAAACAAGGTGGAAAAATTTCTTATTAATTCAACATTAATTTGATGCTTGGTTCAGTGGACCTATCTTTTTGAAACAGCTTTTTCATGTAATTTTTGTTTTCCTTATTATTCCTATTATTTGTATATTATTCATGTATTATTTTACATTGAATGAAGTAATGTAGTTTATAAAATAGTACTTTGTACACAATAAAACCTTTTTTACCAACATAACTTTCGTTTTTACTGGTGGACCTATCATTTCGACACGCACTGTACATCATAATTTCTAGGATAATAATGCTTTTTATAATATCGGAAGAGGTATATTTTTCTACTCCTCTTGAACGGCTTTCCAGAGTCCACAAAGCGTCGTAGGTCGGTGTTTGGATAATGTTGATTTTAAGAGTCGAAAAACACAAAAATCCAACAGTGATACATCAGAAGATTTAGCAGGAATGTCAGTGAAGGGTATGGTTTTAATTCCCATTTTTTGTTCCATTTTTTTCTAGAAAAGCAATTGCGGATTGCGATGTGTGGCTGCTTGTTTTGTCTTGATGCAGTTCAACGGATTGATAGCCTTGTGGATAAAGATCTGGATTTTCATTTTTTTAAATTGGAATTAAAATATGTTCTTGAGAGTATTTAGAGTTGATTTTGACATTTTTGTCACATTTTTTTGCTTTTATCTTACGCTTGTATGAAAAAACCAGTGGCAATCATAAATCCTTTAGAAAAACTCTCTTTTGATGCTTTGAGCCATGTAGCAAATTTTTTTCTCCACTTTTGTGATAATAAATTGATCTTTTTTTATTGCAACCACTTAAATAGACCCAAGATTCATCTGTTGTTGCAACATTTTTCCATTTTTCTCCTGATAAATGCTTTTCATAAAGATTTCACTAAAAACTATCTTTGGAAAGAGTGGAAACCTATCCTTCCATCCACTGCCATTTTAAAAGCGCATTTCTGCATCTAAACAAAAATTATAAATATCAGAAGATAAATAAAACTTCCAAAAATATAACTGTTGTGAAAATAAAATTCTCCATGCAAACGATTTTTTCTTACTGCGAAATAAAATCGTCTAAAAAATGTGCGAACAGCCTGTATGCTGTAGAACTGTAATATTTTTGTTAAACATTACTGAAGAATTTCCCGACACTAATTATGTTCTTATATGTATATATAACAATAAACATTCATATAAATGTGTGAAACTAATATTATTTTTAATAATAACAAATTATTTGAGCAACAAAACCGTAAGTTTCTATATCAATCCCTCCTCTTAAAACTAAGAAAATTAAATTGTCTGCATGAGCAGTGCTGACTGAAAATAAATGGCAGTTCAAGGGGTTAAATATTGTGCAGGCTAACATTCAAACTTGTACCCTTATAAGTTTTAGTAAAGTAAGTTTACAAAAATTTATTTCAGTTTACAAATTTGTTTGTTTTTCAATAATTATTCTTCATTTGCAGGTAATTTTCCAATTCTTGTCTTATTTTTCTTATTTATTATGGCGTGGCATCTTACCTCATAACTGGTGTCATTTTCCCCATACATATGGGGGAAGATGCCACAATTACATGAGTTTCTTTAACATCAATTGTGCACAGACTGGGTAAAGAATTAATAAACGTACATAATTAATTAAACACTGAGGAACATTTTTTTCCCTATTGTCATATCATTTCAATTTTTGGCTGTACTAAGCAAAACATCTCTGCGAACAGCCTGTATAACTAAGAAACGGCTGGATGTAGAACGTGAACAATTTGCATTTATGGATGTTATGACATTCACTTATGTACCTCCCTTTTTGTTATCGTATGATATTTATGACCTTTTTTTTTTTTTTCAAAGAAATTCAAGAATCAAATTTTTTTGTTATTATATGACCTTATGTTTTAAAGGTTTCAACATAGTCTAATAGTAACCCACGTAACAACATTTTTACATAGGATTACTTTGTAAAAATATAATTGCGTTCCTTTCTTTTACTTCAACTGTTGTTGCAGGGAAAATACCTGCAAAAATTGCAGTCTACTGGCTTCCAAAGCACCAATCTTGGTAGAATTTTGGTATAGCAATTATTACAGAAAAGGTTTCACGATCAGTTTTATATACGCACACTAAAAATTTGCATATTATGTCTTTTTTTTCAGCAGGGCACCAATTTCAGCTGCTGTTGGAAATACGAATAAGACAAAGCAATGTATTTGACAAATTTATTAACGATTAAATAAACCCTTGATCCCTCCATCCCTATCCCCATATACATGCACAAATTTATATCCGTATATGGTAATTATATAATTTACGATGTTATTTATTGCTATTTATAATACATAAAGGCTGATCATTTTAAAAGAGTACCCGTTGGTTTTTCTTATTACCCTTAAATCTGACGGATGTGGCAACTATTCTAACACTGTAAGTATAATTGTTCGAACCTTGTTTAAGTGTGGAAGACAATTTCCAACACTGTTGGACTGTTACAACTTTTTTTGTGAGGTAAAACAGAAATGGAGACGCACGATGTTACTTAATCCTATGATAATTTTATTTTTGAAAAACATAATTTAATTCAAATTTTTTATATTATCATTCCATATGAACACGTCGAACCCAATTTTTTGACACCCTTCGCAACATTGTTGTTGTTATTAACAAGATTTTTTTCAGTTATGATTTGTTTAATTCATCGATGTTTGCAGGACTTCTCTGAAAAACCCTATCTTTGAGATGACCCCACAAAATAACGAGCCGTTTTCATTAAGAATTAGTTCATATACAGACTATTTTTATTGTTGCCATTCATAGTCTTACGCAATGTGTTTAAAAAAAAAAAAAAAAAACATAAGTAAATAAATAAAAACATTTAGGATTTACTCAAATCATTTGCGCAGAATCGGATTAAAAATTACTAATTATTACTGCACGCGAATTTATGTTTAATAATATTATAGTTTTAAAAAAATTAAAGAACACGCTTTTATAGAAATGTGAACTAAAAAGCACAAAATATCTATCTTAGTATTAAAATTCAGGGTAAGAGAAAATCGTGTGAGTGACACACCGTAATATTTACATACATTTAAATCTTTAATTAAAATAACTTAGAATTAAAAAAAGCATTTTTAAAAACCTCCCCTGACGGGGATCGAACGCTGGACCTTTAGGTTCGTAGCGCGGCGCCTTACCTCTACGCCACATCGTTCACGTAGGGAATGTATTTTTTTTACAGTATAAATTTTTTGTTTGCTCACAGAGAAGTTACAAACAAACATACATACATACATACAGGTAAAGCTAATAAAAGCGTGTTAAAAAACGATTTTTTGGATTTAGAAAGTGAAAAAAGATACGATATCCGCACATTTAATACATATTAAATAAGTAATGATGCTGAAAGTCTCGCTACATATACTATTATAGATATGGATAACACAAAACAAACGGGTGCTCTTTTAAATTGATCACCCTGTATATGCATTTTTTTTTTTTTTCTACGTCAATTGGACACTCACCAATGTATTATTTCTTTATTTAAAATTTGAAGCATTACAAACTATAAACGAAATAATACTTTTTATATTAGAAAATTAAATTTTATAATAAATAAAATGAATAACTTTTAATTTAATGCAAATTCCTGCCTTTTTTTTTTTTTTTTTTTCAGAGACAGACACATATTTATACTAAAAAAAATAAATCCTCGGTATTTTTAAAAATGTTTTCATTTATTTTTAATAGCAAATACTTGATATTTTCTCACTGACAATATCAAGATTTAATACGATTTTAAAATTAAAACTGTCATGAAAAAAACTATGTTTTCAAAAAAATCCATTCATTAGATAACAATCTTAAAATTTCATAAAATACAATAAGTTCCAAGTTTTCGTTTTAAATTTGATTAAATTTCATAGAAGCATATTAACATATTCTACAGGTATGTGTTATTTTATTCGATAAAATTTTCAGAATAATTTTTTACAGTCAGGGATATACGTAAAATATTTCACCGTTTTCGAAAACGTCTTAAACTTTTTATCCTGATTGATGAATGGCATTGTTCAGTTGACAGGAAATACATTTTTAGAAGAAAAAGAAATTATTTCTTAAAATAGCACTTGAGTAGCATTTTTTTTAGTTTCCATTAACGTTCCAGATTTTCTGTTACTCTTCAAGCTAGAATGAGAGTCTAAGATAAAATGTCACATGAAATCAACTTATATATCTCATTTCATGAAATTAAATTAGTCATAAAGAAAATTTTGATAAATATAATATATTGTTGATAGAAATTGTGTTTGATGTAATTGGGCGATATTTTTTTTTTATTACACTAGCAGACCCGGCCACGCGTTGCTGTGACTAAGTTATACGTTGAATTATACGGCTGTAAACTATTTAGTACAGTCAAATTATTATTTACGAACAAAGACGAAAACGTTGTAGCCGATGTAAAAACCCACAGGGTTGAGATTTGAAACTTAGGTCAAAATTTGGAAGCGATTGATAAAAATTTTCGTAGTGTTGATATTAAGCACAAATTAATTTTATTGTAGGGTCCTATAAATTTTAATGGAGAAGTGATATATAGTATTTCTAATGCTACTTTGGATAAAATTGCTAAAATGACTAATATAAAAATTAAATTCTATTAAAATTCTATTAAAATAAAAGTATAAAAGAAACAGACGATTTTAAAATCAATTTTTATGGAGGAGTGAAATATAATATATGCTATGATGGATAATTTTACTATAAAATGACCTCATCATTTTAAATATTTTAAAGAGGGCAACAGCTGTAGTTATAAAAAGGAAAACAATAAGGCTAAACCAGAAAAATAAGTAAATTTGATAAATATTTTAAAACTTTAAAATTGGAAATCTTATGAAATATTGTACATTTAAAGTAAATACATGTATCATTTTAAATAGAAAAAGATTTTGGAAAAGTTTAGTGTATTTTAACGAAGTGATGAGAAGTTTTTGAGTATGTTAAAATTTTAATAGTAAATTCAAGTTAATAAAGATGGGAAACATTGAGGATTAAGATAAGAATAATTATAAGATTAAAAAAAAAAACTTTTTATATACCATGCTTTTATATTTTAATATACTAATTAGAAGGAAAATGATAAATATTCTATCATAGTTTGAAGTCAAATTTGTTTTCAAATGTCTAAATAAAATATCTGATGTAAGATACTAATATTTTGCAGCGGAATAGATTTCATTTCTGTCATCCTTGGCGAAAAAAAAAAAGAATATCGCCAAATTATCTGGCGAAAATATTTAATTCCTTTCAAAGATCATGGTTATTTTAAGAACTTATATTAAAAGAGTAATGAATAATATGAAACAATATTTCGTACAATACATATTACATGTCATACATACGTACAATGAATAATACATGTTACATTTCGTACAATGTATACATCTGGCATGTATATTTTCGTGTTACGCTTTTGATCGCCAAATAATAATAATAACAATAATAAAAGCCAAGGGCGACAGAGTTTTGAAATTTAAAATTAAAATTTTGTCAATTTGACAGCAAAATAATTCAATCTAACACCCGCGATAACTAATACATATCTATACCCATATATAAGGATTAAAATCGGGAAATAAATTTCCTCGACTTTTAATAATTTCTTACAAAAAATCCAGTGGGCAATTAACATAGGGAATCTTTTTCTTGGCTGCACAGACGGTCAGTGAGTCACACTTCGCTTGCGTATAGAACTCATAGATATAGTAAAGCATATATAGAATAGAGTGATCATTGGGGAGAAAAAAGTTATTCCTTTTCATTTTGGAAAAAACGACGTTTTTACCAAAATATGGCCGTCTTTCCCCGAGTGAATACACACGGGAATACATACTAATATTTTAGCAAATAAAATTTATGAATAATTTATTTGCTAAAGGGGAATGGAAGACTCCAGAAACAATTTCAAATTCATATTTCTTTCTTTCTTTTCTTTTTTTTCAATACCACTTAATGGCTGTTTCCAAAGTTTTTTTTTTTTTTTTTTTTTTTTTTTTTTTTCGACATCAAAAATCTTTGTACGATAACATGGGGATGAGAGATCTATATATATTACTATATCTATGATAGAACTACATTAGCACTTTATCAATGTGTATAAAATCTTTAAATTGATTATGACGTCAATTTTCGTGAGATGCATAATTTAACTTTTTATAATTTTTTAACGTTCACGTTTGATTAAATGTATTTATTTTTATGTCGAAAGAAAATGAACTCGTATTTTTTTTTTTTTTTTTTTTTTTTTTGGCAACAGTTAAATTAATGGAACTCACAGATATTTTGGAGTAACTTTAATAAAGGTCTATAATTAACAAATAATTGCAATAAAACAATATTGTGACAATAAATTGAGATAAAAACTATCCTATCTCTCAAGTTGGACCAAACTGCACACAGTGTGCAAAATTTCATTAAAATCGGTTCCTTAGTTTAGGAGTTTACCCCGGACAAACATCGTGACACGTAATTTATATATATATACAGACAGATAATCTTATTTTCTTCTTCGATTTATGAATCAATATAAAGAGCTTTTTCTCTTATTACCGACTGAATATTAAGATAAATTAGCAATGTAAACAACACTGCATAATTTTATAGCTACTTTTTTTACAGTCTGTTTTGCTTATTAAATTTAATAATTGACATCTTAAACTTATTTTTACCTAAATTAAAAATATGTGGAAGGATTTTAATTTATTTACTTGTAGTTAACTTATTGTTTTAAAGGTAAAAAATACAATCGTTTACAAACTTTTCTATTCG
The DNA here is from genome assembly GCA_963930645.1 of Salticus scenicus. Taxonomy (NCBI): domain Eukaryota; kingdom Metazoa; phylum Arthropoda; class Arachnida; order Araneae; family Salticidae; genus Salticus; species Salticus scenicus. The sequence continues at coordinate 179,292,856 of OZ005653.1, read as the reverse complement.
TAAACAAAAAACAATCGCATGAATGAAAAACTTTGTCTGAAAAAAAAAGAAATATAATTTTTCCCAGCTTATTTTTATATATTAAATTAACAAAATATGATAGCGTCCGAATTAAAAAAAAAATATTTTTTTCTGTTTCAATTAAAATTTTGTAAATTTTTGTTTTAATTTTATGTTTGAATGTTACGTTCATCAATAAAAAAAATTACTTATCGAAAATCGTTATTACGTAAAAAATCTTTTTTACACAATAAATAAATAAACAAAATATAGCTTAGCATTTTATGGAATTACTTACCTTATTTTCTACAGCACAAACAATGCATATAAATAGGTACATCTGTATTAATCCTCAGCTAATCAAACAAATAAACAATCATTGTCAAAAACACATGTTCATTGTTCAGGTTTTCACTGCGTAATGTCAATCAGAGCCTGATTTTCAACCTATTGCGCATTTGATCCATCACGTGACCCAATGGATCAAGAAATTTTTCTGGGCTTTCTGATCCACGACCGGTCGAGATCGGTCCATTCCACAGAACGACGTGACTCTGGATCGGTCGACACCACTGAACGCTTTGGCTCGGAATCTTTCGACCGGTCGTGGATCGGGCGCTCTACTGAACACGCCCAATATATGCTATAATGGATAACTTTATTATAAAATGACCTCATCATTTTAACTGTTTTAAAGAGAGCAACAGCTGTAGTTATAAAAAGGAAAACAATATGGCTAAACCAGAAAAATAAGTAAATTTGATAAATATTTTAAAACTTTAAAATAGGACATCTTATGAAATATTGGACATTTAAAGTAAATACATGTATCATTTTAAATAGAAAAAGATTTTGGAAAAGTTTAGTGTATTTTAACGAAGTGATGAGAAGGCTTTGAGTATGTTAAAATTTTTATAGTAAATTCAAGTTAATAAAGATGGGAAACATTGAGGATTAAGATAAGAATAATTATAAGATTTAAAAAAAAAAAAAAAAAAAAAAAAAAACTTTTTATATGCCATGCTTCTAAATTTTAATATACTAATAATATACTAATTAAAAGGAAAATGATAAATATCCTATCATAGTTTGAAGTCAAATTTGTTTTCAAATGTCTAAATAAAATATCTGATGTAAGATACTAATATGTTGCAGCGGAATAGATTTCATTTCTGTCATCCTTGGCGAAAAAAAAAGAATATCGCCAAATTATCAGGCGAAAATATTTAATTCCTTTCAAAAATCATGGTTATTTTAACAACTTATATTAAAAGAGTAATGAATAATATGAAACAATATTTCGTACAATACATATTACCTGTCATACATACGTACAATGAATAATACATATTACATTTCGTACAATACATATATCTGGCATGTATATTTTCGTGTTACGCTTTTGATCGCCAAATAAAAAATTAAAAAAAGCCAAGGGTGACAGAGTTTTGAAATTTAAAATAAAAATTTTGTCAATTTGACAGCAAAATAACTCAATCTAACGCACGCGATAACTAATACGTATCTATACCCAAATATAAGGATTAAAATCGGGAAATAAATTTCCTCGATTTTTAATAATTTTTTACAAAAAATCCAGTGGGCAATTAACATAGGAAATCTTTTTCTTGGCTGCACAGACGGTCAGTGAGTCACACTTCGCTTGCGTATAGAACTCATAGATATAGTATAGCATATATAGAATAGAGCGATCATTGGGGAGAAAAAAGTTATTCATTTTCACTTGGTTAAAGACGACGTTTTTACCAAAATATGGCCGTCTTTCCCCGAGTGAATACACACGGGAATACACACTAATATTTTAGCAAATAAAATTTATGAATAATTTATTTGCTAAAGGTGAATAAAAAACTCCAGATACAGTTCCAAATTCATATTTCTTTCTTTCTTTTCTTTTTTTTTTTTTTTTTTTATACCACTTAATGGCTATTTCCAAAGCTTTTATTTATTTTTTTTTCGGCATTAAAAATCTTTGTACGATAACATGAGGATGAAAGATCTATATATATTACTATATCTATGATAGAACTACATTAACACTTTATCAATGTGTATAAAATCTTTAAATTGATTATGACGTCAGTTTTCGTGAGATGCATAATTTAGCTTTTTATAATTTTTTAACGTTCACGTTTGATTAAATGTATTTATTTTTATGTCGAAAGAAAATGAACTCGTGTTTTTTTTTTTTTTTTTTTTTTTTTGGCAACAATTAAATTAATGGAACTCACAGATATTTCGGAGCAACTTTAATAAAGGTCTATAATTGACAAATAATTGCAATAAAACAATATTGTGACAATAAATTGAGATAAAAACTATCCTATCTCTCAAGTTGGACTAAACTGCACACAGTGTGCAAAATTTCATTAAAATCGGTTCCTTAGTTTAGGAGTTTACCTCGGACAAACATCGTGACACGTAATTTATATATATATACAGATTAGAACTTGGATAATTCGAAGTTTGAGGGACCAGAGAAAAATTCGAAATATCCAAAAATTCGAATTACATATACTATACAATTTTGTCAAAAAGAAGAGATAAATTAAAAATATAAAACGCTATGATCAAAGATTTAACACGTAAACTTTGTATCTAAGAATACTGCATCATTAACCCCCTCCCATTATTATTATTATTTTTTTTTTTTTTTTTTTTTTTACTAGCTTAATTATTCAACACTTTTTTATAATAGTCAGATATTTTTTAATGCTTCCTTAAGTACAACCTTTGTGTCATTGCATATGACTTCAACCCATCAATTGATACAAAAGAAGAGTCTTCATTAGACATGACTTTCAATTAAAAAAAAACTCTTGAAGTTCATGTATATGAACCATTCTGATGCACATAGGTAGGAAATACTCTTGTATTTCCTTATCCTTTTTTGAAAGACTGTTAAAAAAAAATAATGCACTTTAGCTGAGAAAAATCTCAGGAACAAATTTTACTGTAATATTTTAAGGATAATCGTATGAAAAATTCGAATTATCTAAAATAGAATTCGAATTATCCATGATTTTTTAACATTATTTTAGTACAAAATTCAAGGGACCGAGTAAAAATTTCGAATTATCCAGAATTTCGAATTAAACAAGTTCGAATTTTTCAAGTTTCACTGTAATAATATTAATATATAATTTATTTTAGGGCACTCTATAAATATTAGCAGAAATGCGAGAGTAGATAATTAAACAGTCAAATAGAATAACAAAAGTCATAATTACTCTTAAACAGTGTTGGAAAGTGTTTAAAATGCTTTACACACACACACGCACAAAAAAAAAATCATTTCCAGTAATTTCCAATTATAATCCCTTATATAACTGAATATTTATGTGTTGCCCTGCAAGCATTACTTCTAATCATACTATATAATATAGAAAAATATTTTTGGGGAAATTGTCACGTAGATTAGGCTTAGATAACTGTTTGTGCAGAAACACTAGAGCAAAATAACGCAAAGCTCAACTCGAGACTTTATTTTTCAACACAACTGAATTTTACATCAGCTTATATACAGTTGACGAATCTTCTAGAGCAGAATATGCTAAAATTCGAAAAGTCTAGAAGTTACATAACATTAACTGAATAATTAACATAATGTCACATCAGATAGTCGGCTTGTTACTCGATACAGTGCGAAGTAACGTCTCAAAAGCTTTTCAGATAATCCGTCTTTTTGTTCAGGAGTGAAGACCCAAACTAAATCTCCGATGTTGTAACTGACTGGTCTATGACGTTCGTCATATCGTCGCTTGTCCGTTGCTTGGGCTTCAAGTATGTGAAATTTTGCTAATTTTCTTGCTTCTTCGGCCTTGATGATCAGACGTTGTACATAGTTATCATAGTTCTCTTTACCGTGTGGAAAGATTACATCAAGAAGTGTCTATTTCTCTGTCGTGAACGAGAAAGAAAGGATTAAATCCCGTGGTGTCTTGTTTCGTTTCGTTGTAGGCGAATGTCACAAAAGGCAAAATAGTATCCCAGTTCTTTTGGTCAACGTCAACATACATAAATATCTTATCTGCCAATTTTTTTTTTATTTATTTATTTATTTTTTTTTTTGAGGGGGGGGGGGATTGAATTTTTTCTCACATAGTTCAAAAGCGAATGGTCGTAGAATGTTGTAAATATATTTTTTTGACTATCATGACATCTAGTTGTACACCTCCAACTTTGGTCCTGACACGACCTCCCTTTTTAGAAATACCAACGATTTTACACGACTTTTCGTGACGTCTGTATGTACGTATGTGTGTGTGTTATATCGCAAAACTCAAAAATGATTGGACGTAGCAAATTGGTATATAAATTTGTATAACATCTAGATTTCGCCCTCTCTTTTTGAATTTTCTGTAACTTTCCGTTTCGGAGATATTTATGAAAGTTGCATACATAATGACCGAAAATATAAAGGTTTTTGGCCATTACCTAACGTCATAGACATTTCAAAGAAGCTAATGATAGAGTCCGTAATAATATTTTTCACAACAACAATTGACATTTTTGCGTGTAGAAAGTAATTTGTAAAGACAAAAGCGAGGTCTACTCAATGAAAGCACTTTATTTAATTAATATTCTGGAAACAGTTGTATAAAGCTGTTTTTTGTACCACAAAAATGAATAATAAACAAATATTGTCGGAATAATTTAACAATTCATTCGTATTGTAGAAGTCAAATAACCAGGGTTATATACACTAGAAAGCAATTTCGCTAATTCAGAAACAATGATCAACCGCACATTTCGAAGTCTGAATGGAATTTGAATTCATCAAGAATTTTGTGAGTGGTTCAAAATTTATGTCAGAATTTTCGACATAGTTCTACACCGAAAACCAAATAATCTTTCCTAAAAATTCCAGAACTCGACTACTATTGAAGGTAGAGATTCCAGACATTGAAAATTCTAAACTACCACTTTTCGCCAAATTTGGATGCCAAATTGCCTAATTTGAAGCTTAATCAATGTCCTGCTTCATGGAAATAAAAAGAAAACTGCCAGTTGTTCCCACTTTTACTGTAGTACCGTACAGAAAGCAGCACGTAAGGAAATAGGCAAGTTCTAGTCTACAATCATCAATAATGACTCTTCTTTTTTTATAATCTTGTTAGTCATTTCGAGAGATTTCGAAGAAATAGTTCTGCGCTTGAAACCAATGAACCTTTCCGGAAAATTCCAGAACTCTGTTCTTATTGTAGTTAGAGCTTTTAAACTTTAGCAACTACAAATTTTCGGTAAATTTGGTCGCCAAGTCGCCAAAATTGATGCCAAAACCAAAATCTGTATTGGCGAAAAACTTTACGACTTGGCGAGATTAGCGACCAAGTTTGGCGGAAAATATTATTTCAGCGTAGCCATAATTAGTAAACCCTTTCTCAACTTTAACGTAGTTATTTCTTTTGATGTAATGAATCGTTTTTTGCCAATAATTTTCAACAAAGAGAACAAAAGTAAGCCATATACACTAGAACGAATTACGTTTAACTCTAAGCTGCGCATTCGCCTATGATAGATTCTGCAATAAGCTGTGGAATATTATTCCGGAATAAGCTACTACATATGTTCTCTGTGGTACATATAACCCTATTATCGTGACTTTTGTGGTTGGAGTAATAGTCTTTTCATTTTCTTTTATATGTATATATAGAGAAAGTATTGGATTCGTGAAAACTTTCGAACTCCAGTTTTCGATGGATTTAGATGTTTTGGGATGTCCTGAACTCGATTTGACTGTTTTAAGAAAATGTCTGTCCGTATGTCTGTCAGTCTGTCTGTCTATCTGTCTGTGTGTCTGTGTATCACAAATTTTGTGGACGCTGTAACTCACGAACCAATGAAAGAAATTTAACCAAACTTGGTATTTAGTTGAACCCTGACATAAACTGGTGCTGATTAGATTTGTGGAACAATTTCTCAACAGGTGGCGCTGTGATCGCATTTTTTCAAAACAATTAACATGGCAGTATAGGACAAAATTTTGTATAAATGTACATAATGAGAGTTATTTAAAACATGTGACGGTAAAATTAATATAAATCATTTATAATAGTAGTAGTTAACTAAGAAAAAGTTCTGTGCATACGGGAGCATTACTTCCCCCCTGGGGGGAAGCACCCCTCAGGGGGGTGTAAATTTTTAATATGGGTGTCTTTCGAAAGGTCTCGTCAGTACCTTTAAAATGAATGGTTGAACTATAGATCTGTGATAATTTAAAACAAAGTTATAGATTTTTTTTTATCTTTTAACAAAAAATAACTAATAATTAAATAAATTATTATATTATAGATTTTAGGTTGAAAATTATAAATTATACCATCACTCAGCTGAAAACTGTAACATGAACATTCGATGTGTTAGATGTTCTGGAGAGCATCCCACTAAACAATGCACCCTTGGTAAAGAGAAAATTCCCAATCCTGTTTGCTGTAATTGTGGTGGAAAACGCCTTGCATGTTATAGAGATTGCCCCAAATTTCTTGAAAACAAGAATAAAACGTTCATAACTAAAACTGCTTATCCTGAAAACCAGAACTCCAATAGCCAATCTGAAATTGGTTACGTCACTGAGGCCACACCCTTTAGTCAAGAACCTTTCCTTTACTCCAGAAAAGTCAATCCAAACCCTCTAAATGAAATCATTTATATTCTTAACGATATCGCCTCTGAATTTAAAGTTAAAACTTCAATAATTAAGCTTAAAAATGCCCGTAATAAAATGAAATAAACTGATAATATAATTAATAAAATCGCCACTCTCTAGGAAGCCCTTGGAGAAAAAGAATTCAAATTTTCCATAATTTGGAAGTTTGTGTTCTCTAAAACTGTAATGATCTATTCTTACTAACATCTTGACCATTAGCCTTTCCTAGTTCTTACTTTCTAATTTTTTTTTTCTCTTTCCGTTATCATCTGGTACCGGTTTCCTGTCTGTTAACTATTGTCTGGTATCCAAAGGGTGTGGGGCACAGGCCCCGGGTACTTCAGACGCAAGCTTCTCGAATTCTCTATTATTGACTATTACTCTACAAATTTATTGGTGTGAAAAAAAGGTGGGGCCTAATGCTATTACTTAAATTAGTATAATTAGCAGTTTTAATCGTCACAAATGTTAAAAGACTTGCTGCCTTTGCATGCATTTATTTGGCTTTGTCTACGTTTTCTTGACTGGATGTCACAAGTATTAGTTTTCATCTGGGCAGAAGAGGAAAGTTTGGGACGTTTTCATGAAATGTATATTTTATGAAGCTCCTCAGCTGTACCCAAAACAAAATCACGGTGGGTGCTTATATTTTTACATCCAGTTGTTTCTTTGTAAATTATCCATGCACTTATTGCAGCCAAGTCAAGAATATCAAAAAAAAATGTCTGAACTAGCCAACTTCTAGATGAAGACTTCACTGAATATATTCTGGCCATCTGGTTCAAAACATTAACTGCATATTTGGTCGAATTGTAAAAACTCACAACTTCGGGTGTTTTTTTTAGTTTTTTTTATTTATGATTTTCAACGTTGGAAGTCACTCAGGAGCAGGATATTCTTGTTTTTTTTTCCTTGATAAACGTTACATTGTCATACTGGAGAAGAGCGCATCTTTCAAGTCTTTTAGGTATTTTCCTCTTTGAACGATTTACTGTACCAACGCAAATTATTCCTGCATTTCTCATTCGTTTTACTAATTTAAGTGAAGTAAAGAAATTGTCGGTTGTCAAGTTTCTTCCAGTGTTCTAATAGTTGAGCTTCAAGAATATTATACAAGAATATAGATTTTGAGCTTCAAAATCCTTCAGCTTTTCTTCCTTTTTGCCAACGCTTCTACACAATATATAATATACAGAACACAAAATTCTAAAGTCAAAATGTTGATTTTAGTCTAAACAAAATGAATGTGTTAGGTATATGCGTGTTTGTGAAAAGATAACATTCCTAACAGTGAAGGAATGCGCAGTCCGATGACACACAATAATTCCAAGTAGATGTTTGTCTCTCTCTCTACTGTCCATGATTCTCCTCTCTCTCTCAAATCGACAAAATATGCAATTCCTCTCTATATACTGCTTCATTAGCATACAGGAAATAACTAAAAAAGCGATGCACATTGCAAGAAAATTTATTTTTTCCTGATACGGTAAAATGACTGGTAACCATAATTCTAACAAGGAAACGTTCTTAAGCTGAACTCATACAATTCAACGAAAAAATTACAAGTGATAGTAGATGGCTCAAAATATCTACGGTGAAAAAATTAGCTATTTAATTGCAATAGAAAAGCGGTAAAAAATTTATAGAAGTCAACATTTTCAATGTCAAATGCAACCCTACTTGGCGAGGATGCAGAGAAAAGCGCCAAGTTATTAAATGAACTGCCCATGTGTCCTCCGTACTAGTTTAACGCTGTTTCAAAGTCATTTTTTGATATTTTGCTTTCAAAGCTATTTGAAGATCAATTTGAATAGATATTGTTTGTCTAATCTGTATATTTTCTACCCTTTTATTTGGAGTATATATTAGCGAGGTGCTATAAGTATTCGTTTTAATTTAGTTTAATGCTGGAAGGTCCCTAGACTGATTTATATATATATATATATATATATATATCAATGTTTTGGAATCTATTTGTTTAACGAAGCAGTGACTTTTACATAGAAAACACCACCACATATTAAACTCCCCATCCCCTCGCAGAAGAAAATTCTGGTTATGTCACTGAATTAGATTTTCTTAAAAACGTGAGTTTTCAAGAATACGAAGTTACCAATTGATGCTAACTGGAAGGTTCTGGTAACACCGATTCAATTTACTACACCTTTCCCAATGAACATAAGCAGCAAATTTTCAGAGTATAAATTTCCTATATGTTCTTCTAACAGCTGTACAATTTCATCAAATTCTATGAGTTTAGCTAAAGAACGTTTCCTTGTAAGTACACACAATAATATTTTAAAAAAATAAATATTTAAATGAGATAGAAATTTTTGTATAAAAATAGTGATAGCAATAAAGACGAAAATTTCTCATTCCCGAGAGTGACCTGGAAAAAGAGCGGGGATTACGAATCCTGTAAAGTTTCAGAGAAAGTCATAAAGTTTGGGCTTACTTTTCTAAAAAGGAATATATATGACATACTTGCCAACATCCTAATTAATATTCCGTAGTACTGCTAGTCTCGCCCTTTTTCTCACACCAGTAAATTTTTAGAGTAATATTCTCCAAATGCAATTACGATTAAATAAGAAGAAAAATAATCTAAAAAGATACTGGTGTAAAAGAGAAGGCGGGGCTAACAATACAGCGGAATAATGAATTGCATGTTGGCATGTATGATGTGACATGGACATAGTTGACAACTTAGCACATTTTGGCTACTGGAAAATTGTAATAGAAATATTTATTTTATTTAATCAGTGAACTGTCATGGTTTTCACTGATAAAGTAAAATAAAAAAATTTATATTAAATTTTCCGGTGGACAAAACGTGCTAAGTAGGCAACTATACGTGAATATGTTAAGACCTTTTTCTTAAATATTAAACTTTTTCTAGTTTTTCACAGTTATTTTTTTTTTAACCTTGTTATTCACATTTTGTTTTTGAATATTGTAGAGCTGGTCAAGGTTGTCAGTTGAACACTACATTTTTATTTACGTACACCACATTTTATTAAAACAATCGTTTTAAATAAAAAATAAGAAAGAAAAATCATGCAGTACGCATTGATTAGTAACACTTTCCAACTGTAAGTAATAGTTGTATCGAATAACTTTTAATATTATTTCCCTATGTTATCACACAACAGACAGAAGGACTGAAAAATATACAGATAGACTAATTGATTTTAAAATTACTCTAACGCATTTTGGAAAGTGTTAAAACGGCTTAACACAAAAGAAAATGCAGCCATTAGATTATAATTACAGCTTTTGATCTCTCTGGATATTTTAGTGTAGCCTTGTAAATTAGAAAGTTAATCATATCATATTCTATACAAAACATTATTTTAGAATATAAACAATACATTTCACAATATTTTTATGATTTTCTCAGTAGAAACACATTTAAATATAACTTTCAAAAAATTCTGTCCTAAAACGTAATGCATTGGTATTTTTTGTTGTTGTTGTCGCTGTAAGCAAACTAGTTGTACAGGACCTATTAATGACATTTTAAATGGGGAAAATTCTATACGAAAAATATTTATATAAATAACACTCATAGACCACAATGCTTTCGAATGGTTTTGGGTGCCCCTGTACGCAAACCAGAAGAGATATTCACTCCATTTTCAATATGATATATCCGATAGTGAACTTCAATAAAATATATCAGTTTCGAGAAATTCCATAAATATTTACAGGAGTTAGAGCGCAAGCAGACTGATAGACACACAGATGGATAGATACACAAACTGAAATTATATTCACATTTAAAAATATTAGGAAGTGTTAAAAATGCTTAATGTAAACGAAAGTACAATTCTAGCAATTTTTTATTAATAGCTCTTAATATAAATGGATATTTTTGTGTCACCCTGTAAATCTAATGCTAACCACGCTACACTCTACACAAAGAATTTTTTTGTGCATTTAAATAACTTATTTCTATTTCCTAAAACTTCGTGGAAAGTAAAGTTATTAAAATTTGATTTATAGAAATATCTCTCATAGAATGCAATGCTTTGGAATACTTTTGAGTGTCCCTGTATATAAAACGGTGCTTGTATTTCCTCCATTTTATACAGGACACATCCAATAGGGAATTTGAATAACATATTTCAATTTCATTAAGATATGTCTACTGTAAAGGTATTAAAATGTGATTTATAGAAATACCTCTCATAAAACACAATGCTTTGAAATACTTTCGGGTGTCCCTGTACACAAACCAGTAGAGGTATAAACTTCATTTTCAATAGGAAACGTCCGATAAAGAACTTGAATAACATATATCAGTTTTAAGAAATTCCATAAATATTTACAGGAGTTAGAGCACGGACAGCCAGACAGACAGGCAGATACACAAAACTGAAATCATATTCACACTTAAAAAATGTTAGAAAGGGTTAAAAACGCTTAACGTAAACGAAAGTACAATTCTAGCAAATTTTTTAATAGCTCTTAATATAACTGGATATTTTTGTGCCACCCTGTAAATATAATGCTAACCATGCTATATTCTATGCAAAGCATTCTTTTGTACATGTAAATAATATATTTCAATTTCATAAAATTGCGTGGAAAGTAAAATTATTAAAATTTTATTTATAGAAACATCTCTCATAGAACGCAATGCTTTGGAATACTTTTGAGAGTCCCTGTGTATAACCCGATGGTGGTATTTCCTCCATTTTATACAGGAAAAATCCAATAGTGAACTTGAATAACATATTTCAATTTCATTAAGATATGTCTACAGTAAAGGTATTAAAATGTGATTTATAGAAATACCTCTCATAAAACACAATGCTTTGAAATACTTTCGGGTGTCCCTGTACACAAACCAGTAGAGGAATGAACTCCATTTTCAATTGGGAACGTCCGATAGTGAACTTGAATAACATATTTCAATTTCATTAAGGTATGTCTACAGTAAAGGTATGAAAATATGGTTTATACAAATATCTCTCATAGAACACAATGCTTTGAAATACTTTCGAGTGTCCCTGTACACAAACCAGTAGGGGTATAAACTCCATTTTCGATAGAGAACGTCCGATAGTGAACATAAATAACATATTTCAATTTCATTAAGATATGTCTACAGTAAAGGTATGAAAATATGTTTTATAGAAATATCTCTCATAGAACACAATGCTTTGAAATACTTTCAGGTGTCCCTGTACACAAACCAGTAGAGGTATAAACTCCCTTTTCAATAGGGAACATCCGATAGTGAACTTGAACAACATATTTCAATTTCATTAAGATATATCTACAGTAAAGGTATGAAAATATGGATTATAGAAATACCTCTCATAGAATACAATGCTTTGAAATATTTTCGGTTGTCCCTGTACACAAATCAATGGATGTATAAACTCCATTTTCAATAGATAACATCCGATAGTGAACTGGAAAAACATATTTCAATTTCATTAAGATATGTCTACAGTAAAGGTATAAAAATATGGTTTATAGATATACCTCTCATAAGACACAATGCTTTGAAATACTTTCGGGTGACCCTGTACACAAACCAGTAGAGGTATAAACTCCATTTTCAATAGTGACCGTCCGATAGTGAACTTGAACAACATATTTCAATTTCATTAAGATATATCTACAGTAAAGGTATGAAAATATGGATTATAGAAATACCTCTCTTGGAACACATGCTTTGAAATACTTTCGGGTGTCCCTGTACACAAACCAGTAGAGGTATAAACTCCATTTTCAATAATGACCGTGCGATAGTGAACTTGAATAACATATTTCAATTGCATTAAGATATATCTACAGTAAAGGTATGAAAATATGGATTATAGAAATACCTCTCATAGAACACAATGCTTTGAAATACTTTCGGTTGTCCCTGTATACAAACCAGTAGAGGTATAAAGTCCATTTTCAATAGGGACCGTCCGATAGTGAATAACATATGACTTGAATAACATATATCAGTTTCAAGAAATTCCATAAATATTTACGGGAGTTAGAGCGCGCACAGACAGACAGACAGACAGACAGACAAACCGAAGTCATAAACACTTTTCAACCTTGTTGGAAAGTGTTAAAAACAAAAATCGTTTATAGAATCAATAGATTGAAACTTTAAAAAATTAGTGGTGTCAAAGAAATAAAATTTTTATATTCATCTGATGGCCCTGGAGCCTCAAGCTATTTAATTTTTATCGAATGAAGTAACATGACAAACTATTTCATTATTATTATTTTTTTTTTTTTTTTTTTTTTTTAATGAATGAATGAAAAATTTGGCATTTGATGTTTTAAAGTTCCTTAGCGTACAGAATCTATTATCGAGAGACAAGGTGCAATATTATTTATATCCAACTAATTCCAATCAATAGATGTATAATTAATAAGATGTAGTGTACGTGTTTTGGTTTCGGCTTAAAAAATCTAGGAATGCCGGTTATAGGGTTGTAACAATTCTGCAATTTGATTGGTTAGCGATTTCTTGGCGAGATTTTTTAATCGTCTCTTCTCTCTAGGAGGGGGCGGGTGACAATTTTTTTAAAATGGGAATATAGCCTTTAAAATTGGTGTTATACGATTTTGGGGTGTGAGGAATCGATTGCAGATAAGTTCGAATGTGTAAAATTATTAGGGGGCATTTCTCTGTGGACAAATATAAAAACTTTACTTACAAGGTAAGTATGAATCAATAAAATGGCTACTAAAACCTAACCAAGCTAAAACTAAAGAGCATGGTCGAAAACATAAGGTGGAGTGCAAAATTTGCGCAACAACTCCCATGGATCAAGATATGACCCTAGAAGTTCTAGCTGTTTCTATAAAACCATCGAGCAGATATACAAGTAGAGTACGGACTCCCTATACTGGCTATGGGGAAAATTTTCCGAAACATCACTGCGGTTTTTGTGCTTTCTTGTGGCAATAATTGCTTTCTTGGCAACTAATTCTTGGGATTTTGCATGTTTTAAATGGTTTGTTCCTATTAGTACCAAAACCCAAAGAAAAATCAAACAAAACAGCTTTCAATCAATAACAAGGATTAGATTATGCTTTCCTTTTCAGCTAGTGTAAGTTGTCTTTTATGTTTAATTTACACCCAATCGAAATATAAAATAGTGATAGCAAAGGTGGAGGAAACTTGCGTTGGAAGAAGTGAAATGTTGATTTAGCGAATGAATTGGTAGTATGGTGGGATGTGATATTCGAAAGCAAAAAGGTTTCTAGTAGTCTATAGGATCTACTCCAATATCTCGTTGATGTATAAAACCAACAAAACACAAGCGATAGCAAGAAAAGGTGATGCAGTGTCAGCGTGTTTGACTCGTGAGTAGGAGGCACTGTGATCGAGTTTCAGCAAGGAAGTTTTGTATTTTAATTTTTTATTTAAACTTTTTTTTTTTTTTTTTTTTTACATTTCAACTAAGTTAAATTAAATTATTAATTTAAGAGAAAATATTTATTATTATTTCAAGAATTTTTTTTTTTGTTTTGTTTTTTTAATATATCAATTAATAAAGTATTAACCAATAATTTAAAAAATATATATCTATATATTAATTTGAAGCGTGTTTTTGTCTGTCTCCACTAAATTGAGAGAACGGCTAGGTGTAAAAATTTGGTTGAGGTGTCTAATAAACGGTCTTGGTCTGTAGATGTGTTATGAAAAGAGAAAAATAAAAAAAGTCGAACGGTTCCCCCCTGGGGGGGGGCAAGGGTTAAACACACGTTGGCGAGCATAACTCAGCTCCAAATTACTTCACGGTGAAATAATTGTACATGGGGGACTAGACACGAATATTAAAAAACCACTTTCTGCAAATTTGGAATTTGTTATTTTAAAGGGGGGGGGGGGAATTGATTTGGGGAAGGGAAAAGGGTGGAAATTAGTTTGAGGGAGAAATCCATTCTAGACCCACACATGTAGCACCTCATTTTAAAGATCTTGAAATTTCATGTCGATTGGTAATGTTAGTATACAATGTAGGGCGCCCCTGGTGGTGAAAAATGGAACTAGGTGATTTTGTTGTAGACCCTATCATGTTACACCTTATTTTAAAGGTCTTCGTATTTCCTGACCGTTGGTAATGTTCGTACAGAACACACTGCGCCCCCTGGTGGTGGAAAGTGAAACTAAATGATTTTTCAGTTGACACCACCATATGACACCTTATTTGAAAGGTTTTGGAAATTCAAGGCGATTGGTGATAAAGGTCTTGAAATTTCATGTTGATTGGGGATGTTTGTATACAATATAGTGCCACCCTGGTGGTGAAAAATGGAACTAGGTGATTTTGCAGTAGGCCCTATCATGTTACAATTTATTTTAAAGGTTTTGATATTTCCTGAACGTTGGTGTTGTTCGTATAGAACACGCTGTGCCCCCTGGCGGTGAAAAGTGTAACTAAATGATTTTGCAGTTGACACCACCATGTGACACCTTATTTGAAATGTCTTGGAAATTCAAGGTGATTGATGATGTTCGTATACAACATACTGCGCTTCCTGGTGGAGGAAAGTGGATTTTGCAGCGCGTGCGTAGCATGCCTGCTATATGGTGCCGCAGCCACAGGCAGCGGTAACACCAATCAGAGGTTCGTTCGGTTCAAGGTTAATTTTTGAGAATTTTTTCATGTTATTAGCGACCCGCATATACGTGCCGCAGGCACTGGGTCACAAACCCGAGTTCCGTTCAGTTTGAGGTAATTTTTTTTTTTTTTTTTTTTTTTTGTTACAGATGATTATTATTTTTTGTGTGTGTGTGTGTGTGTGTGTGATGTTTACATTTAAAAATAGAAATTCAAATAAAATCGAGTTAAAGATATAAAACCATACAAATTTGAGGTGCATTTAAGGTTATTATCATGGGACTGGGCTGTGCTGGGCGGGTTCGAATCGTTCCTGATTAATTTTTTGAAATTTTTTCGTGGTTTTAGCGGCCCGCGTACGCGCTGTCGCACGCACCGGGGTCACAAGGCAGAGTTTCGTTCGGTTCGAGGTAATTTTTTTTGTTGTTGTTGTTGCTACAGCTGATTATTATTTTTTTTTTTTTTCGCAATGCTTTTATTTAAAAATAGAAATTCAAACAAAATCGAGTTAAAGTTATAAAATCATACAAACTTAAGGTTCATTAATGTTATTATCATGGACCCGGGCATTGCCGGGCGGGTTCGTTAGGTTCCAGGTTAATTTTTGGGAATTTTTTTATGTTGTTAGCGGCCCGTTTATGCGCTGCCGCAAGCACCGGGGTCACAAGGCAGAGTTTCGTTCGGTTCGAGGTAAATGTTTTGTTACAGATGATTATTTTTTTCGTGATGCTTTCATTTAAAAACAGAAATTCAAACAAAATCGAGTTAAAGGTATAAAATAATACAAATTTAATGTATCATGTGCCCGGGCAACGCCGGACGGGTCAGCTAACATACAGTCTTAGTATTAAACGAAATAGAAAATAAAAGATAGCATCTGTTTATTTGGAGTCAGTTTGACGTCACATTGACAGTACTTTACAGAAAGTGATGTCATATATAGTATTTCTATTTATAAGCATTTTTCGGACTTTCTTTGTTTAAGTGAAATGTCGTAAATTACATTATTTGTTTTAACATGAAATACACTTAAATAATGATGCGACGATTTTTGAAACATTACGGTCAAGAAAGTGATCGTCGAATTCGACGGGTTCCAGCTAGTTTATTTAATTATGAAAAAGAAAATCATGTTTAAAGTTACAAATATAATTTCTAATTTATAAATACTATGATTAAAACTAGAAAAATGATGAAAGCAAAAGCATTTTTCACAATGAGAATAAGAAATTTAAGAAGAAAGATCACACTTAATTGCATTGTAGTCTTGTTCTCCGTCAAATATCGTTCATCGCGAACATTTTGTTAACTGTTTGGCTTTTCGTCGAGGTTACTAGATTTGTAAAATTCATATTTGCCCAGATTGAAAACATTTTGAGAAAATTTGTCCGTGTGCTCAGTTTTATTCTCAGTTCCTCCAACTCCACCAAATTCAACGGTTATTTTATTTTATAAAATGTTTTAAATAAAAGTTAAAACCGATGGCATGAACAGTTAAGCAACAGCTGTGTTGTTCATTTAGGATTTTTCATGCAAAAAGTTGCACGAATTAAGAGCAGACGGCCAACAATTGGTATTAGTAGCGTCAATAAAAAACAGTAATTACAAATTTGCAGAAAACACTAGCACAAACCATTAACGAAATTTTATGTAAATGTAATTAAACGTATTTACCCTTAAATTATTCATTTCATTTATTTAATAAAACAAGAAAGAAAAATCATGCAGTACGCATTGATTAGTAACACTTTCCAACTGTACGCAATTGTATCGAATAACTTTTAATATTCTTTGCCTACTTTATCACACAACAGACAGAACAACTGAAAAACATGCGATAGACTAATTGATTTTAAAATTACTCTTAGGCATTTTGGAAAGTGTTAAAAAGGCTTAACGCAAAGGAAAACGCAGACGTCAGATTATAATTACAGCTTTTAATCTCTCTGAATATTTTAGTGTAGCCCTGTAAATCTAAAGGTTAATCATATCAAGTTCTATACACAACATCATTTTAGAATATTAATAATGCATGTCAATGTTTCTATGATTTTTATAGCAGAAAGATTTTTAAATATAACTTTTAAAAAATTCTGTCCTAAAAGGTAATACATTGTTTTTTTTTTTTTTTTTTGTTGTTGTTGTTGTCTCTGTAAACAAACTAGTTGTACAGGACCAATTAATGGCATTTTAAATAGGGAACATTCCATAGGGAACTTGGGTGTATCATTTTTTAAAAATTCTCAAAATATTCACGGATGATAGGAGCCGGAGACAAACAGATAGAAAGGTAGACAATCGGACAGACAGATGCACAAACTGAAATCATATTCCCACTAAAATTATAAGAAAGTTTTAAAACGCTCATGTAAACAAAAGTGCAATTCCAGCAAATTTTTATTTATAGCTCTTAATGTAATTGATTATTTTTGTGTAGCCCTGTAAATCTAATGCTAACCATACTATATTACATAGAAGGCACTCTTTTGTTCATATGAATAATATATTTCAATTGCATTAAGCTTTGTGGAGAATAAAATTATTAAAATTTGGTTTATAAAAATAACTCTCATACAACACAATGCTTTGGAATAATTTCAAGTGCCCCTGTACACAAACCAGTTAGAAATGTAGTCTACTTTGCATAGGAAACATCCGATAGGGAATTGAATAACATTTTGAAATTTCATTGAAGTTTCTATACATTAAAGGTATTAAATTATGGTTTATAGAAACTCCTCCCATAGAACACAATGCTTTCGAATACTTTTGGGTGTCCCTGTACACAAACCAGAATAGGTACTCACTCCATTTTCAAAAGGGAACATCCGATAGTCAACTTGAATAAAACATATCGGTTTAAAGAAATTCCATGAATATTTACGGGAATTAGAGCGCGGTAAAACAGACAGAGAGATAGACAGACGGAAAGAAGAACAGTCAGACAGATACAGAGATTGAAATTATATTCACACTAAAACAAATGATAGAAAGTTTCAAAAACGCGTAAAGAAAACGGGAGTACAATTCTAGCAATTTTTTATTAATAGCTCTTAATATAACTGAATATTTTTGTGTCACCCTGTAAATCTAATGATAACCATGCTATATTCTATGCAAAGCATTCTTTTGTGCATATAAATGACATATTTCAATATCCTAAAACTTCGTAGAAAGTAAAGATATTAAAATTTGGTTTATAGAAATAACTCTCATAGAACGCAATGCTTTGGAATACTTTTAAGTGTCCCTGTACATAAATCAGTAGTGGTATTTCCTCCATTTTATACAGGAAACATCCAATAGGGAATCTGAATAACATATTTCAATTTAATTGAGATATGTCTACAGTAAAGGTAAGAAAATATGGTTTATCGAAATACCTCTCATAGGACATAATGCTTTGAAATACTTTCGGGTGTACCTGTGCACAAACCAGTAGAGGTACAAACTTCATTTTCAATAGGGAACATCAGATCGTAAACTTGAATAACATATATCAGTTTCAAGAAATTCCATAAATATTTACGGGAGTTACAGCTCGGACAGACAGGCAGACAGACAGACGGACAGGCAGATACAGAAAACTGAAATCATATTCACACTTAAAAAATATTAGAATGTGTTAATAACGCTTAACGTAAACGAAATTACAATTCTAGCAATTATTTATTAATAGCTCTTAATGTAACTGGATATTTTTGTGCCACCCTGTAAATCTAATGCTAATCATGCTATATTCTGTGCAAAGCATTCTTTTGTGCATATAAATAACATACTTCAATTTCCAAAAACTTCGTGGAAAGTAAAGTTATTAAAATTTGATTCATAGAAATATCTCTCATAGAACGCAATGCTTTGGAATAATTTTTAGTATCCCTGTACATAAACCGATGGTGGTAATTCCTCCATTTGAAACAGGAAACATCCAATAGTGAACTTGAATAACATATTTCAATTTCATTCAGATATGTCTACACTAAAGGTATGAAAATATGGTTTATAGAAATACCTCTCATAGAACACAATGCTTTGAAATACTTTCGGGTGTCCCTGTACACAAACTAGTAGAGGCATAAACTCCATTTTTAATAGGGAACGTCCGATAGCGAATTTGAATAACATATATCAGTTTCAAGAAATTCCATAAATATTTACGGGATTAGAGCGCGGACAGGCAGACGAACAGACAGACAGACAAACCAAAGTCATAAATACTTTTCAACCTTGTTAGAAAGTGTTAAAAATATTAGAAAGTGTTAAAAACGCTTAACGTAAACGAAAGTACATATCTAGCAATTTTTACTTTCCGAACACTATAGTGAGGAAAGTATTGTAATCATGTCAAAAATCCGAATTCGAGATTTTGATGTTTCTATACGTTTTGAGGTCCCCTGAGTCCGTTTTCACTATTTTTACGATGATGTATGTATGTGTGTGTATGTGTGTATGTGTGTATGTGTGTATGTTTGTGAACACGCTAGCGTCTAAAAGCTTTGTTCGATTAACCTGAAAGTTGGTACGTATATTGTAAGTCACCATAGTACGAACCCTATAGATTTTGGTGAATCTAGCACTTATAGTTTTTTTACAGGGACACAAAGAAAAATTCTTTATCATTATGGCCTATGGGACCAAAATCTTAAAAGTGCGATAGCATCTAAACGCCTTATTCAATTGAGCAAAAATTTTATACCCATATTATAGGTCACAGATACTCAATCTGTATAGATTTTGGAGAATCTAGCACTTATAGTTTTTTTACAGGGACACAAAGAAAAATTCTTTATCATTAAGGCCAATGGGGCCAAATTTTTAAAAGTGTGATAGCGTCTAAACGCCTTATTAATCTGAGCAAAAAAATTGTACACATGTTATAGGTCGCATTTGCACCAACTGTATAGATTTTGGTGAATCTAGCACTACAGTTTTTTTACAGGGACACAAAGAAAAATTCTTTATCATTATGGCCTATGAGACCAAATTTTTAAAAGTGCGATAGCATCTAAACGCCTTATTCAATTGAGCTGAAAATTTGTATGAATATTATAAATCACTCTTGCACTAACTATAAGCATTTTGGTGAATCTAGCATCTATAGATTTTTACAGGGACAAAACGAAAAATTCTTTATCATTATGATCTAAGGGCTCAAAGTTCAGTAGCGTTAAATAAAACCTCGTGTGATATATGGAGAAAAAAACACTCTATTATGGTTTTCTCTCTTTTGTTTGTTTAGCAATTCCTCTTTCTTTATTTTATCTACAAAACTGTTAGTTACTCAATGTTCGGAAAGTCGAGTGGAGTCACTCCAGATTTTTTTTATTAATAGCTCTTAATTTGTCTGAATATTTTTGTGGCACCCTGTAAATATAATGCTAAACATGCTATATTGTATGCAAAGCATTCTTTTGTGCATATAAATAACATATTTCAATTCCTTAAAATTTGTGGAAACTAAAGTTATTAAAATTTGATTTATACAAATATCTCTCATAGAACGCAATGCTTTGGAATACTTTTGAGTGTCCCTGTGTATAACCCGATGGTGGTATTCCCTCCATTTTATACAGGAAACATCCAATAGTGAACTTGAATAACATATTTCAATTTCATTAGGATATGTTTACAGTGAAGGTATGAAAATATGGTTTATAGAAATACCTCTCATAGAACACAATGCTTTGAAATACTTTCGGGTATCTCTGTACACAAACCAATAGAGGTACAAACTCCATTTTCAATAGGGAACGTGCGACAGTGAACTTGAATAACATACTTCAATTTCATTAAGATATGTCTAGAGTAAAGGTAGGAAAATATGGTTTATAGAAATACCTCTCATAGAACACAATGCTTTGAAATATTTTCGGGTGTCCCTGTACACAAACCATTAGAGGTATAAACTCCATTTTCAATAGGGACCGTCCGATAGTAAACTTGAATAACATATATCAGTTTCAAGAAATTCCATATATATTTACGGGAGTTAGAGCGCGGACAGACAGACAGACAGACAGACAGACAGACGGACAGACAGACTGATAAACCGATAAAAGTCATAAATACTTTTCAACCTTGTTGGAAAGTGTAAAAAATATTAGAAAGTGTTAAAAACGCTTAACGTAAACGAAAGTACATATCTAGCAATTTTTTTATTAATAGCTCTTAATTTGTCTGGATATTTTTGTGGTACCCTGTAAATATAACGCTAAACATGCTATATTGTATGCAAAGCATTCTTTTGTGCATATAAATAACATATTTAAATTCCTTAAAATTTGTGGAAACTAAAGTTATTAAAATTTGATTTATAGAAATATCTCTCATAGAACGCAATGCTTTGGAATACTTTTGAGTGTCCCTGTGTATAACCCGATGGTGGTATTCGCTCCATTTTATACAGGAAACATCCAATAGTGAACTTGAATAACATATTTCAATTTCATTAAGATATGTTTACAGTGAAGGTAGGAAAATATGGTTTATAGAAATACCTCTCATAGAACACAATGCTTTGAAATACTTTGGGGTATCCCTGTACACAAAGCAATAGAGGTACAAACTCCATTTTCAATAGGGAACGTGCGACAGTGAACTTGAATAACATACTTCAATTTCATTAAGATATGTCTAGAAAAAAGGTATGAAAATATGGTTTATAGAAATACCTCTCATAGAACACAATGCTTTGAAATACTTTCGGGTGTCCCTGTACACAAACCAGTAGAGGTACAAACTCCATTTTCAATAGAGAAAGTCCGATAGTGAACTTGAATAACATATTTCAATTTCACTAAGATATGTCTAGAGTAAAGGTATGAAAATATGGTTTATAGAAATACCTCTCATAGAACACAATGCTTTGAAATACTTTCGGGTGTCCCTGTACACAAACTAGTAGAGGCATAAACTCCATTTTTCATTGGGAACGTCCGATAGTGAACTTGAATAACATATATCAGTTTCAAGATATTCCATAAATATTTACGGTAGTTAGAGCGCGGACAGACAGACAGACAGACAGACGGACAGACAGACAGACAGACAAACCGAATTCATAAACACTTTTCAACCTTGTTGGAAAGTGTTAAAAAGGGTTAAAAAATAAAAAATTATTAATTTGTCCGCGCTGAAAAAAAGAAAAACTTTTTAATAAAAAAATAGTTTGTCTTAAAATAATAATTCAATTTAATTAAAAAAAAAAAAAAAAAAAAAAAAATCAGTTCAAATTTAAAAAAATCTGGAGTGACTCCACTCGACTTTCCGAATATTAAGGTGCCTGCCTACTGTTGGAGGTGATTTTTTTTTTTATAATTGAAAAATTGCCTATTTATGCGCATTATATAAAAGAATATAGTTTAAAATAGTGAATAACATAAAAAATATGCAAATATTGAAATATTTTGATGTTTAGACTCAAAATATACATAAAATTTGCGGAAAAAAACGCACTCTTTCAAAACATCATAAGTCAAATTTAAATAAAGATATTTTTATTCTGTAAAATTTATTCCGATTATTGAAATATCCGTAAGGGAGAGAACTATTCTCAAAACCACAACCATGTTATTTAATATTTTAGAGAAGATAACATTTTTATGCTGGAAAAATCATGAATTTACATAACAGCAGTGACGGATCCAGAACTTAACTTTAGGGGGGGGCGGGGAGCTAAAAGTTTTCAAGATGTTATTCCAGATCAATGAAAAATTTACAATTGAAACATTCAATTGTAAATGTCAGTGCTTTTTTTGGGGGGGAGCTTCAGCCCCCTAGCCCCCCCCCCCCTTAGATCCGCCACTGCATGACAGTTCATAATTTCTATCGGCAAAAAAAAAAAAAAATAATAATAATAATTTAACTAGATTCATTATAGTAGTTCAAAACCTAAAACAACTCCTCTAGAGCATTTTGTCAATGTTTCATAACTTTTCAATTATAACTTTTGGAGTTATGACGTTTTGCGATAAAGCAAAATATTAAAAATCTCATTTTGAGAAAAAGCAGAAAACATATTAAAAACCAGATTTTACCAATTAAATAAAAAATAATTTTAAAAAGTTCCTGATTTATTTCAAAGTTATTTATGTTCTTTTTTAAATTCATTTTATATGCAGTAACAAATTTTGATGCTTATATTGAGTAAAACATTTATGTAAACAAACATTTAAGTAAACAAACATTTATGGTCACTTCCGGTTTCAGAAACTTGCGAGTGACTAATATTAAAATGGATGTAACTCAAGTTCTAAGCAAGATAGAAACAAAATTTAAAATGATTTAGAAAGCTAAATTGTCAAACTTTACTACTAAACCAAAAATAGGAAATCAGAGTTTTGACCGAAAATTGCATTTTAAAGGTAGGCAGGAACCTTAAGTAAATAACGGTTGTATAAATAAAGTAGGAGAAATCGTTAAATGAACAAAAGAAAATATTATAATAAGGTGCTTAGGTGTTTGAACATTTTCTGTATATAGTATGTTGTTTAACTTAACAATATTGCCCTACAAATAATTTAAGCCCTTGGATTATAATGATAAAGAAATTTTCGTTGTATCCCTGTAAAAATATGTATGTGCTAAACTTCCCAAAATCTATGCAGTTCGCGCGACGTTGAACTATAACATGTATGTAAATTTGTAACTCATATGAATGAGGCGTTTAGACGTTATAACACTTTAAATAATTTGAGTCCATAATCCACAATAATGAAGCAATTTTCTTTATGTCTCTGTAAAATCTATAAGTGTTATATTCTCCAAAATCCATAGAGTTTGTGTGACGATGATCTATAACATGTATATAAGTTTTCAGCTCAATAGAATAAGGTATGTAATCGCTATCGCACTTTAAATAATTAGAGCCCATAAGCCACATTAATAAAGAAATTTTCTTTGTGCCCATGTAAAACAACTATAAATGCTAGGTTCTCCAAAATTCATACAGTTCGTGTGACAGTGATCTATAACATGTATATAGATTTTCAGTTCAGTCGAATAAGGCGTTTAAACGCTATCGCATTTTAAAGAATATCAGCCCAATGATAAAGAAATTTTTCGTTGTGTCTCTGTAAAAAACATATAATTACGTGATTCACCAAAATCTATGCAATTCTCGAAATGCTAATCTTTAATATGTGCATAAATTTTCAGCTCAATCGAATAAGGCATTTAGACGCTATCACACTTTAAAAATTCTGGGCTTATAGACATTAATAATAAAGAATTTTTCTTTGCGTCCCTGTAAAAAAACTAAAAGCTCTAGATTCATCGAAATCATAATAGCGTTCGTGGTACTGAGACCTATAATATACCTACCACTTTTCAGCTCATTAGAACAAAGCGCTTAGACGCTATCGTGTTCACTCACATACATACACGCATACGTACACACACACATGCACCTTAAAAATAGCAAGCATGAACTCGGGTAACCTCAAAACCATTAAAAACACAAAAATCTCAAAGTTGGATTTTCGACATGATTACAATGCTTCCTATGTTCAGAAAGTAAAAATTAAAATACAAAATACCCTTACCGGGACTCGATCTCAGTAGCTTCTTCTCACAAGTTAAACACGCTCCCACTGCATCATCTTTTCTTACTGCGGTTTGAGTTTTGTTGGATTTCATAGAAACAGCTAAAACTTCTAGCGTCATATCTTGATCCATGGAGGTTGTTGCGCACATTTTGCACTCTACCTAGTGTTTTCGAACATGCTCTTTAATTTCAGCTTGATTTAGTTTCAATGGGAATTTTACTGATTCATACTTCCCCTGTTAGAGATAGAACCTTAAAGATTGATTTTACAAGGTCTGTAAGTGTAAGAAATCGATTGCGGATACTTTCGAAAACGTAAAATTGTTAGGATGGGCAGAAAGGGAAACATGGTGGAAAAATGTACAAAAACAGTTATGTGTTCGAAAATTGCTAATGTTAGGTTTTTAAGGAGCGAGAAATCGTTGCAGTTATATCCGAATGCTTAAAATTATTAGACACAGAAGGGATAGGCGCAAGGCCAGAACTCAGAAAAGAGTTATAGCGTTGAAAATTGGAAGTACAGTCGAACCTCGTTAATATGAATCTCAAGGGGGATAAAATATCCGTTCATGTTATCAGTAGTTCATGCTATCAGTAGCTAATTTTCATACAACTAAACTAATCTTTATTTTGACGGGGAGTGTGGAAGCAGTTCATGTTAAAAGTAATTCACGTTAACAATGGTCACGTTAACGAGGTTCGATTATATAGTTTTTGGGTGCCTATTTTTTACAGTATAATTCCAGTGTAGGAAACAGAAACATCATATAGTTTATTTAGGCAAGACATAAAAGAAAAAGGCATCCATTTAGGGATGTGGGTATTTTTATATGAGGGAAATTGAGAAGAAAGTACGGGGATTTCTCCCTATTTGACGATTTGTCACGTGATTAAAAAAGGCGTAGCAATTTATTTTTTAGTTGTTTAATTGGTCTTTCATTTTGAGACAGGGTAGGTCTTTTGAGTGCTCGGATTATTTCTGTCTGAAAAGAAAGAGGCAATTTGAAAAGAAATATAATTAAAAAAAAAAAAAGATTAAATTTGCTAACGATGAGAAATTTAGTTTTTAAGAAAGCGGAAGAAGTATTTTCGTTTTGAAAGAACAGATTGGAAATATTATTAAAGAATATATTAATTAAACTATAATTTAATATAAAATGACCTAATTAGGGGTTTCTATATTACATATATAATGACAATATTTTACTTTACCGTTAATACTGATGATATAATTATTTTCTACACTAATAATAAGTCACTCGATTCATTTACATTAGTTAACCTTCTAATTTAATTTTAACTCAAACTAAACATAAAAATAAATCAATCAACTTTCTATACCTTAAAATTCAATTTAATGATAATAAAATCTGTACTGATATTATGATAAAAGAAAAAACTTTGGCTTTAAGGTAAATTTGTTTGCTCATTTTAATTCATGTCTGCATATTTCTGCATATAGAAATATCATATTCAGTCGCTTGTTTCGAATAAATAATTTATGCTCAGAATACAAAAATACTATTAATATGGTAATCTCAAAATACTTTATTTATTCATTATATATCAATAAATCTTTTTTCATTAAAAAAAATACACTGACATGTGTTTTACAAAAACATTAATAAATAAATAAAATAATAAAAGATAATAAAAAAGGTGGATGATGGTTGGACAGATGGTTGATTAGGGAGGCAGGGTGGTGTTGTTTGGCTGGATGTTTGGGTGGGAGGCTGAATTAATTTTTAAATGGGAGCTTTGTTGCTTTACTATAATTAACACTTTATTTATTGACAGTAAGCTAAATTTTTACCTTTAAATTAGAAAATTTTATGAATTTATTACTCGTGAAACACTGTTTGTTCTAATTGCAAGTTATATTATTTTTTATATTCCTTTTTTTTTTTCTTCTTCATTGAAAGCATTTTTATTTATTTTATTTTATTTTATTTTGTAATTTATTTTATTTATTTATTTATTTATTTTTTCGCAAAGTTGTGTCATCTTTTGTGTATTTTGTGTAATATCGCTTGCCAAAAATAATGTATCCTTATATTTTTTAACTCAATGTTGGGTGGTGCCTCCTGATGAATTTCCCCTACATTCCTCTGAGCCTTTTATTTTATTTTATTTATTGTTCAATTATTTTATTTTATTTTATTTATTATCCATATATTTGTGTCCTTTTTATGTTTCTATATGTTTTGTGTTTTCATTGGAATTAATTTAAAATGAGTATTCTGTTTTTCAAATCTCAATTTGAAAATACTGATCAAATTGGCTTTTTGGATTGTTGGGACAAACTGTTTTGTATTTTCATTGGAATTAATTTAAAATGAGTATTCTATTTTTCAAACCTCAATTAAAATCTACTGGTCAAATTGACTTTTCTGTGACAAATTGTTCATCTATTTATTTTTCGTTCTCGTTCTTATTTTTATCCTAATATATATATGTATACATGGTGATTCCCTATTGCACCAATAAACTCAGGGGAATAATAGAAGATTTAACATGGAGCATAAATCAACATAAAACCCTGTCCCATCTGAAACCGTTTTCAAGCTACTGCAAATAGAATGAAAAAAAACTAAAATTCTTCTAATATCCTGCAAGCTAACCCTTATAAGCTAATATCCTATGTTAGTCTTCGACCACAATTCATGAAACCATGGAAGCATATGCGCAAGTGCTAACTCAACGAGTCCAATGATAAAATAGGGATGACAATCATCTGACTCAGAGAAAATGAGCAATAACACAGAGCGCGGAATTACTGAATGTTTTCCAAATTTCAAACTGTCGGTCAGGCTGGCATCCCTCCAACATTTTGGACGCGTCCTCACTGCTAGTTTTAGGATATGTGGCTGCACTGTAGAAATGCTTTGTTGCGGGGGATGGTTTGTTTTGTGATTGATTGTCTGCATATTATGGCGTCTAAGTTTTGTACTTTTGTGTTTGTGGAGTGGCGGCATTTGTGTTTTGTACGATAAGTTTTGGTTTAGAATTGAGCATCATGAAGCTCCATTCTTGAATAAAATATACGTGAATCTTGAAACGTGATATTATTTTTTGAATCATGAAAATATTTCTAGTTTATTTCGTATTTTTAATCTTCTTTTACTTCATCCTACATTTCTGAAATTTCTAAACGTGCTACACAAAAATCAAGCCCATGTTTAGTAAGAGCATAAAATATCCTACAAAACGACATAAATTGTATTAATATATCTAGATTTAATAACGAGTTACAAGCGCTGAAAATAAGAAAAATAAATATCGTCCTAAATAACAAACAATTCCTCAAAAAACATTGTAGGTACAATGGGTAAAATGTACTAAAATTGGCCCATTCCACTAGCTTTCGAGTAAGCTTACAAAGAACCACGCTGGTTGACTAGTGCTGGAGAAATTTAGCTGTTTGTTTGTTATACATCATTCGTTTTTACTCTTTCAAAAAGCCCATACAACACGATTTAAAATTTCTGTTACCAACTCTCATTAGTTTTCACTTTTTATCTTAATATGCTTGAACTTGTAGTTTATTTATTACATAGACAATAATTTATATTAATCTGTATCTTAGTATTATGATATGCATTCATTTGTATTTTGATTTTTAAAAAAAAGTTAAAATAAAAATTTTTATGATTAAACATACGAGAAGTTTATTCTTTAAAATATGTAAAACATCTATATAAAATATGTTAATTTCATAAAGCAATGGAAACAACAAAAGGGCTCAGATGCCGTATAATCCACCATCGCCAAGCGCCGTTTTTTCTCCAAGCTGCGGAGCGATTTCTCGCCAAGTGTGGCGTGTTTATTTTTGTGGCAACCCTTGTGTTTCTACCAATATGGTATAGCGTCGAGATTCATTTTCCATTTTCATTTTGACCATGTAGGACGTGTTTTATGACCTTGGATATATTTTCCACGTGGCCCATAAATTATGTCGTTTCTATCTATTTTAGCAGTTATTCGTACCTTATAGATATTTTAATATAATGTTTTCCGCAAAGCCTGATTAAGGGGGAAGCACACATTATTTATACTTACACCGTTATTTTTTAACAAATACTTTCCTCCTATAATAAACAGAAAATTCTCATTAAAAATTATTTTAAAAGAATTCTGGTGTCTAATAACGGTGAGTAAATTGGATTGTTTTACACCGTTCATTTTTTATAAAAAATATTTCCTCGTCAAAGCGTGGAATTTCTATGACATGAAGTAAAAAATAATTGTAAAAATATTCCGGTGAGAGCGGAGATAATGTGTGCTTCCCCCTTAATCGGGCTCTGGTTTGCCGCAAATATTTCTTGAAAATATCTGGTAACTATAATTTGAAGTGCTTTTATTTTTGTGTTAACGGATCGTAAAGATAGCTGGGATTGGTTAGCGTGTGAGCAATGTTGCTAGAAGTGGTGATTTTTTATTCACTAATCACCAATAATTTTGAGATGTAATATTTGATATATATAATAGGCTGTCAATCTTCGAAGTGATTAAGCAAACGTTACAATTAAAAACTAGTATGTTGTGGCCACCACAATACTTTCTTCTATATTTTCCTATACAAATTCACTAAGTGTAAGCAATTTATTAAAACTATTATTTATTAAAATTATCTAACGTGATGAATGCAAAAGATTTTCATCTAAGAGAAAACAAACAGTAAATATCCAAAGAAAGTCGGTTTTAATGTCTATAAATAACATCTTAAAAAATGTATTTTTATAATAGTTATCTCACATATCAAATTTCGTACAGTTATATGCCATGGAAGTTGAGATATGCACTGTTAAAAAAATGCAACTTTACTGCCAGAAATTCTCTGTAATTTGAGAAAAAAGTTGTAAATTACGGCAAAATTACGTTGACAAAATGTATTTTTCTGTAATTACAGAGAATTTCTGTCAGCAAAGTTGCATTTTTTAACAGTGTAGCCTTCCCGATATCGAGGAAATTTGAAATATATGAGCGTCACTTACTGGCTAATAAGCATCTAAACTGAATCAGCCTGAGATATAGCTACCTGTTGGCCGATAAGCGTACAAACTGAATCAGCATAATGTCTCATAATGACCTCAAATATCAAGTTTTGTTCGATTACACGCAATAGAACCTGAGATATAGCCTCCCCTTAAATTGCGGAAATCACTGTATAGCAGCGTCACCTGTTGAGAAAGTGTCACCAAAAGTTGATAGGTACTAATTCAGGTCAAGGTGCATCTACGTATAAATGTATATACAACTGTGAGCAGTAGTTCCTGAGATGCAGTTGCCACAAAATTTTTGTATCACGCACACACGCACACACACACACACACAGAAAGACAGACATTTTCTAAAAATGGTCAAATTGTGTTCTAGAACTCTCAAAACATGTAAATCCATCGAAAACCGGAAGTGGAAAATTTTTACGAATCCAATGCATTCTTATATGGAATATAGAATCCCTGGGGAAAAAAATGTATTGTTTATATTTGCAGTTTAAGAAAACAGCCATATTGAAAGCATGTTCTAAGGATATGTTTATTTAATGTAAAGACGTTTATGGCTGTTTTTCTATGGTTGTGTCTAAATATTACGCAATATGTATTAATTTACATTAATGCATATTGCATATTATATATTCATGCTTGCCAACCATCTCATTAATAACCGTACAATTGTTAACGCCCCTTAAAAAAACGCCCTTTTTCTCACAGCACTTTATTTTTCGAGTAATTCTCTCCAAATTTTGTTACGATTAAATAAAAATAAAATTACTCTAAAAAATGACTGGAGTGAAAAAAAAAGGCGGGTACTAAAAATCGTACGGCTCATAATGAGATGGTTGGCAAGTATGCATATTACGTAATTTTTATAATTTGGTTTTAAATAATCTAGTAAAGTGTTTCTGTTTTGTTATATAAAAATCAATTTGTTTAAAACATCCACACTGTGATTACGGGGAATTCAGAATCAATAAATACGCTTTTAAAAGTCATAAAAGTAGGTAAAAAAGGAGAGTTTAAGGTCAGACGGGGGGTGTACTGGTGCACCGGCAAGTCGTGCGGGTGCCGCACCACCCCCTGAGGGGTCTAGATGGGTTGACGTTGACCTTGAGACATCCTCTAACTTGATCGTGAAAGATGACGAGGGTATTAATGAAGAAAATTAATTAAAAAAATTTAATGAGTGATTTATTGTAAAAGGTGACGATGGTTTTAAAGCGATGTTTGCGGTAGAATGAAAAAAGCAGGATATTGTTTGTGACTCATTAGGAAATTAATTAGGGAGTTAATTAGGGAGTTAATTAAGAAATTAATTAAGAAATTAATTAAGAAATTTTAAAAATTGAGAAATAAATAAGAAATCGATGAAATTTACGAATGTGGATGTGCATAGAGTATGAAAGAAATAGAGAGGTTTGACTGGGGTTCGAACCCGACACCTTGCAGTAAAAATATTTCCATAAGACAGTAGTTTTCGAGCGCAAAACCACTGACCTATGGAAATATAGTCTGATGGTTCTATTTTAGGTATGAATGTGTGTGAGTGTATATGGTGTTTCTATTATATGTCTGCACAGTTCTTTTTAAACTGTACAAACATATATTTTTTGGGAACTCATTTAAAGAGTTCCTTTTTCTTTGAAATCCTCAAAAGAGGATTTCTTATTTTTTTTTTTTTTTTTTTTTTTTTTTTTTTAGGGGTCCCACCATCCACTTGCCGCACGTGTGCGACGCCCCAATTTTTTATGAACTTGAATCATCATTTTCTGATCTTCTAACTTTTCCGGGGTCTTGCAGCTTTATTTTCAATCTTCTAACTTTTATAGGATATTGCAACTTCATTTTTAATCTTCTATGTTCCAGGTCTTCAAATTTTTAGGTTTTATAATTTTCACTGTAGGATGTTTTAGATCTTCTAATTTTCATTCTTTCAATTTTCAATCTTCTAATTTTTCATTCTGATCTTCTAAATTTTCTGTAATCTTGCAAGTTTTCATTCTTCTAATTTTCTTTCTTGTAAGTTTTCGATCTTCTAATTTCCATTCTTCTAATTATCCTTCTTGCAAGTTTTTGATCTTCATATTTTGAAATCTTCAGTTTTTTCTTTGATGTTTTAAAGGGGACCCACCATCCACCCGCCGCATGTATGCGACGCCCCAATTTTTATATGAACTTGAATCATCATTTCTTCTTATTTTCTAGGATGTTGTAACTTCTATGTTCCAGGTCTTCTAATTTTTCTGTGATATTGCAACTTCATTTTCAATCTTCTAATTTTTCATTCTGATCTTCTAATTTTTCTGTGATCTTGCAACTTCATTTTCGTTCTTCTAATTTTCTTTGTTGTAAGTTTGAAAACTTTTTATTTTCAAATCTTCAGTTTTTTCTTTAATGTTTTAAAGGGGTCCCACCATCCACCCGCCGCATATGTGCGACGCCCCAATTTTTTATGATCTTCTAACTTTTCTGAAATCTTGCATTTTTCAGATTTTTTTTTTTTCATTTTTCTTATTTTTCAATTTTTCTTCATTTTTCTTATTTTTACAATTTTTTTCATTTTTCTTATCTTTCAATTTTTCTTCATTTTTCTCATTTTTCAATTTTTTTCATTTTTTCAATTTTCAATTTTTTCATTTTTTCATTTTTTTTTTTTTTTTTTTTAAGTTATTTTGTAATGCCCATAAGCCAAAGAAGAAATCCCATCATCCAAAATGTATCTTTTGTCATCAAAAGGAGTTAAAGAAATTTTATTTTGTTTGAATGTATATATTGTATGACATTCCTGCCCAATTCTCGTTTGCTCTGATATATTATATTTTAAGTTATTGAGGCAATTAAGGTAATCTTCATGTTTAATTTTTTTCTTAACTGTTATTGTGGAAATCCCCTTCGCGGTTTTCTTTTCTCCATCTTCAGATTTAAGGCTATACATTTTGGCTTTGAGGCCTACAAATTCATGGATGAACCGCCCGTTTAGTTCGTCTTTAAACTTTCCCAAAACTTTCTTGTTGTGCTGTGAATGAAGTGGATGATCTGTGGGATAATCTGATGTGTCAAAGATGTCTTGATGTTGTAGCATGTCTTGATAGATGTCAGGTGTGGTGATGTGGTAGGTGAGGGAGTTTGTGTCGGTGAAGAGGAGTTTAGCTTGATCTTGGAATGTTGGTTTTATGAAATCGTAGTGAAATCTGTACATGTGTAGTTTTGAAAGTTCCAGGATGGTAAAGCCGATGAAAACGGGGCGGTTCATCAAGATGGATTTTTTAACCCGCTCCACTACCGCTAAATTTTGATTAAATATTTTAAAATTGGTGTAATGAGGTGAGGCAACAATCTTTTCTGCTCTTATGGGAGAGTTTGTAACTTCTATTGATCGTCGTTTTCTAAGATTTTCTATTGTTTTCCCGAACACAGCATTGTTGAGTAACTTGAAGAAATTCTTCTCAAAGGTGGACTTGGATTCTTTTCGTTTTTCTGTATTGAAGGCGATATAAGGTTTCAGCCATGGTGCTTGTTTAAATTTTAAAACTTTGTGTATCTTGGTGAGCTTTAATCCTTGTTGTAGGTAATATTGGAGGTTTCTGTAATGGGTGACATATTGAATTTTATTGTAGAGATTAGGTGTGAGTTTCTTGGAAGGGTGGAATTTTCTGTCTCGGAGCATATGTTTGGCGAATGGTGAGAGTATCTGTTCGGTGATGTGTAGATGTTCTGGTGCTAGTGGATAATCGTTGTGGTTGTCGTGGAGATGTTGTGGATATTCCAAGTCCACCTCGAAGATGAAACCTTCTGCTGCGTCGGGTTGTAAGTTGAGGATTATTTCTGTGTTGAAGTCTTCAGGGTCTGTCCACTGGAAGCCCCCGTAAGGCAGGGGCTCCGAAGCTGAATGTCCATATAAATTATTTGAATCCCAATACATAATGTATTGGGATAAAGCAGAGGGGTTGTAATCTTCAGTTCTTGGGATGTTGGATCTTGCGTGTCTATGGCTGATCATGGAAACCCCACCTCTTACACCTTTTTCTATGAAGAGGAGCATATTAATGTCGGTGAGTAGTTCGAGGTCTACCCCTGTCATTTTTAAACATGCCTGCCATGACAGACCGGGTGCTGTGAAGCAGTGTGTGGGATCTAAACCATAGTATTTCAGACAAAGTCTTCGAAAGTTTTCGAAAACATCTGCTAACAGCAGCACGTCGGTCTTCACGTACAGGTCATGGTACTCCCCAAGATCTTGGATGTTAAAGACCTCCCACACTTTAACAGCATGATCATAATCTTGTGAAGAGATATCTTCATCAGTCAAATCATTGTGGAAGGCCCTTGGGGGTGGCAGCTGTTTTTCACCGAAGGTGTTAAAGTCGGTGATATGACTATAGGGATAGACCCCTTTTCTTAAGAGGAGAGAGCAATCTATTGTAGGAGGAAAGTTTTCTTTAAGAAGATGAAATTGATCTGGATCTTGGTTCTGGACGAGTTTATCTAAAGATGAGGGGAGGAACTGAAGAGAGTCCAGGAAGATAAGTTGAATGGGACAGTTTTTCTTAGTTAATTTGAAGGCAATATATTTTTCTAATGTATTGGGGATGACTTCTATAGTGTGATCTTGAACTCTTCCAAGTTGGGTCATAATGTGGTGAGTGTCGTAATTTTTACTATTGTGAAAAATGATGGGGATGGATTTGGGCTGTTTGTAATTAATATTGCAACTATTGTGAGCCGCGCCACGAAAAGCTCCGGAAAGATGGTCGTGGTCGCGCACTCTGTTTTTATAGAGCCTGTTGTTACATATGGAGCATCTAGTTGCTTGTTGAAAAGCTCTCTCCTCATCTGGGGTAAGCTGCATTGGAACTATTGACGTTAATTTTTGGGCTATGTCTTCTTTTTCGTATAGAATGGCTTCTAAGAAGTGCCCAACGGCATCGTCACCCCTGTAAACTTGAATAGGTTTGTAAGATTTGCCGTCGGGCCCTACGATAAGATAGGCATAACCACAAGGAATATGTTCAGATGTTTTGATGCTGAAGGATGTACTATTATTGGGTGCGACAGTGGAGACGGGTTTTAAAATAGACTCGAAGTCTGCATAAATAACGTAGGATTTTAGATGTTGCATGTGGATGGAGGTGAAAGAGAGAATATTATTGTCGGGCGATGGCATTTTAATTTGTTGAATAGAGTGATTTTTACAATATTGTAGGTGTTCTTTTAATAAATCAGGGTTTGAAAATCTATGGAGGCATCTATAACAATAAAATCTTGCACCATTATGATTAGTTAAGTGGCCCATTAATCTTGAGAAATTTTTTATGTATATGTAATGTTGATTCCCCTCAGAATCTTCCAATAATAATAAATTTATGACATCTTCATCCTCTCTAGGGGAAATGTAGAGAGGACAGATGTCTTCATCGGCATCATATATAAATATATTTATTCTTAAATTATTTAATTTTTCAATTTCTGGTATTTTATTATATGGAATTGGGCAGGGAATGTCATTTAAAATAATTTCATGCTCATATGGGTAATATTTATTTACTCTATCGGGATGATTTTCAAATTTATATTTATGGGCCAGAAGACACCATATGAGACATTTATTATCATTGAAATTTTGTATATTAATTAAGGCCTTCTTACCTTTTAATTTCTGAGGGGTTGCTATGAAAGAGCCACCGCGAAGGGGTATGTATTTTGCCACTTTGATTTCAAGGCATTCAATCTTGTTGAAAATCCAGTCGGATCCCTGATTTTGAAAATCTTCAATATTATTTTCAATTTTTTTAAACATTGTATTTATATTTTCATTTAAGTGGTCTGGGGTTAATTGAATGGTACATTTTGAGGAGAAGTAAAATGAAGCTCTCTCTTTAATTTCATCTCCATCCACCTTAATAAATTCTGCCTTCATTATTCCATGCCATTTAATTGATTTTTTATCATTAATTTCGTTAGTTAGGATGTTAAAAATTTCATTGTAACTATTATTAGAAAAAATATTTATGCTACTTTCCTCCTCTGGTTCAGGATATAAATAGAAATTTTTAAAAACGTTGAGGGCTTGATTTATTTTTCTAATTCTATTATTATGACTTATTTTCATTTTTTTCGAAGCTTGAGTACTACTACTAGCCACGCTTCCATGGACAGTTCTTTGATGTTGAAACAAATTATATTTTCTGATAAATTTTAAATTGCATACCAAACATGAATGCTGAAGAGAATTTTTGTGGAATCTGTCGTGATGCCTTCTCAAATCATCTTTTCGGGTGAAGAGTTTATCACATTCATTGCAAGAAAATGAAGTTTGTCGTTCATGAATTCTTAGATGTCTATCTAAATGTTCTTTTCTTCCGAATTTTTTATCACATTCATCACAAT
The DNA here is from genome assembly GCA_963930645.1 of Salticus scenicus. NCBI lineage: Eukaryota > Metazoa > Arthropoda > Arachnida > Araneae > Salticidae > Salticus > Salticus scenicus. The sequence goes on along the minus strand of OZ005653.1, from coordinate 179,256,661 downwards.
TAAACAACTTTTCATTTTCATGAGTTCTTTGATGCCTCAAAAGATGCTGTTTCAGTTTATATCCTCTACTACAAACTTCGCATTCAAAGGGTTTTTCAGTGTTGTGGGTACGAAGATGTCTTTTAAAGGTTCCCGTATGGGTAAAAGTTTTCCCACAGACGGAACATGTCTGAAATAGACAAAAAACCCTATTTTAGTATTTTAATTATTTTTAAAAAATTTTAATTATTTTTTCACTAACAAGTGTTTTTAATCTATCAAGATTTTTTCTAACCTACTTTTAGAGGGAATTTATTTGTAACTTAGAGGAAACCTAGCAAGATTTTTTCTATCTTAGAGAGAATTTATTTTAAAACTTAAAGAGAAATTAGTTTTTTCTTCTAACAAGATTTTTTCTAACCTACTTTTAGAGGGAATTTATTTGTAACTTAGAGGAAACCTAGCAAGATTTTTTCTATCTTAGAGAGAATTTATTTTAAAACTTAAAGAGAAATTAGTTTTTTCTTCTAACAAGATTTTTTCTAACCTGCCTTTAGAGAGAATTTATTTTAAAACTTAGAGGGAAATTCGTTTTTGAAAAACCTAACATTTTTGAAAAGTAATGTAAAATTTTTTCCCGTCCCATGCAAAAAATAAAAAATATACCTTCAATTTTGAGGCGACAGCTGTCTCTTCCATGTCATCAGAACTATCGGCGTTCATCCCATCATCGTTAGGCATAGGTGTGACGTCGCTGCAGCTTCCCTCACCTCCAGAAACTACTTGGATAGAATTCTAAAAAATAGCAAAAAGAAAAGAAAACAAGTTTTAATTATTTTGTCAAGTTTTTTCAAAAGAGGATTTTATTATAACTTTTTAAGTTTATCTAATCAAGTTTTTTAATTACTTTAAAGAGTGAATTTAATTTGTATTCTAAGTAAAAATTTATTTTAAGTTTATCTAATCAAGTTTTTTAATTACTTTAAAGAGTGAATTTAATTTTTATTCTAAGTAAAAATTTATTTTAAGTTTATCTAATCAAGTTTTTTAATTACTTTTAAGAGTGAATTTAATTTTTATTCTAAGTGAAAATGTATTTTTACTTTATCTAAACTAGTTTTTTAATTACTTTAAAGAGAGAATTAAATTTTTAACAGAAATGAATCCTGAAAACTCAACTTTAACGCTAAAAAATTTTGAAACTAACATACTTGAGGTTCTGAAGAAGCTGATCTTGAATCTACACGTTCTTCCCTAGATCCAGCACCAGTCTGAACAACCTTGAACAAAAAAGAAAAGAAAATATATTTTTTAAAACATTGTATATTATTCAAACAGTTGAACAGAAAAAGTGAAATAATCTATACCATATGACTTTTCAGATGAAGTCTAAGCTCCCTCGTATTCAAAAAAGCACCTCCACAAACCGCGCAGTGTAGTGTTGGCTCTACAGGTGCTTCACTCAGATGTGAAGGGCCAGGCTCGTTGTTTACTGATGGTGCCTAAGAAAAAAGCATAAAAATATTTTAAGTCCAAATCATATGCTGAAATTTTCCTAGAAAAATAAGAAATGTATTTTTCTTACAGATTTTCGAAGAAGCGAGCGGTTAGCAAGTCCCTGGTTCGAGCGACGGACAGGATCGAAAGCTTTAAAACCGGGAGGTACTTTGATGGTTGATTCAGCGGATGATTCAATCTGAAATAAGGAAAAAAGAATATTTTGAGTATAAAAATCTATTTTAAAATATTCTACAAGTTTTTAAAGAAATTATATTTACTTCCATATCGCTATCTGAGAAATTGACCGGTGATGTCCAATCGATACAATTGCTCTCTAATATCTCACCCAAAATGATCTCTTGGGTAAGTCCAAAATCAAATTCAAACTGAAAAAAAGAGAGAAATAATATATTTAAGTATATTTTTAAACATTTTTTTTTTTAATAATCTAAACATTTTGAAATATTAATAAATGTTTTAAATACATACGTTGGAAATTGCTGGCAAATTTTCATCAAATACAAATTCCATTGTAATAATATTGAACTTCAAAAACACGGGGAAAGTAAAAAGACAGAGCTAGATTTGAGATCTACTCGAGACGAATTCTAAATTCAGAATGAGAGGAAGGTGTATGATTTTCACCATCCTGGATGAGGGGAGGGTTACGTCAAAGGGGGTAAAGGTTAAAAATTTGATCCCGCACTGTAGGTCGGGATGGGGACTGATGCAGGGGAAGATTCTCTCTCTACATGCATCCCTTTTCAAAAAAGAGTGTTCATTTCAATTGTAACTCCCCTTTTTTAGGTGTGGCCTTCATACGTGACTTAAGTTAATGGTGTAAGATTAGACAAGCTAGCTGTATTCTATTCAATGTACAGTAACATTGTAAGAAAAATGTAGAAATCTTGTCAGATATTTTTCGGTAAAGAAGTTTTTTTCGTAAACATTTCTCTTCAAACGGAATTAATATTTCGCTTTGAAGGAAATTTAATTTTTTTACTCATACTAAAACAAATTAATATTTTGTTTTTATCCCTCAAATAAATTACTTCACGTAAATTAATATGTTTTTTTTAAAAAGAATTATTCTTATTTCAAACAATTTTTTAATTCTTAAGTAAGATTTTCCTCAAGTTTCACTTTATAGAAAAAAGATAACAATTATTATAAATGAATTATTTTTAAAAAATTAATATATTCCTCATTATTTTTTCTTTCTTTCTTATAAAAATAAATAATTTATAAATTAATGTTTTTCTTTTATTTTTTCTCAAATAAGTTTTCACCTAGAATAGAAAATCCGTAAAGAATCTTAATAAATAAGTTAATAATTTATACTATTTGAGACATATAAATATTTTTGTAAATTAATATGTTCTTTCAATCAATTTTTAATTCTTAAGTAAGTTTTTTCCTAGAAAATAAAATTCGTAAAGAATCTTAATAAATAAGTTAATTATTTGTACTCTTTCAGACATATAAATATTTTTGTAAATTAATGTTTTCCAAGTAATTTTTTTCTTCCGATTAAATATATTCTTTTTATCAAATAAGGTTTTATTTCTTTTTTATTTTTTCTTCTTTTCTCAAATAAGCTTTTCACCTACAAAATAAAATACATAAAGAATCTTAATAAGATTAAAAGAAAAACATAGATAGATTTTATATTGAAACAAAAAGTGATTTATTCAAACCATTTATACATTATTTGAGAAGAATTTTTCAAAATAAGTATGGAAATATTGCATTGTCAACTTATTAAAAAAGGATTCATTGAAATTACATAAACAATGTTTTGAAATAATGTTTTGAACAATTTTAAAAGTGTTCAAATGTAGCAAAACAGTTTCTTGAGAAAAGATATATTTATCAAAAGTGTTTAACATTAAACAATCGTGATCGAACTGGCAATTTATATTCAAATCACACCCGTTACATTCAAAAAATGTATTAATATTTGATTGAATTTCACTACAAATTGATGTTAGATAATGGTTTTGCGCTTCATCGAAAATCATATGTTCCTCACATTCAATTCTCTTGTTTGAAATCAAAGTTGGGATTTGTTTCACGAGAACACTTTCCATAAGGCAATGTGAAATCTGACTTTTCAATTCGATCAATCTGTTGATCTGATCTTTGAACAATTTTAAACCATTCGACTTGAGATAAAAACCTGCATTCTTTGTGGAAAACATTTGTTGCAACAAACACATGTCTTCATTCACAAACGCTGTTAACAGTTGGTTGTTTGATATAAAACTATCCTTCACAGAATTGAATTTAAACGAAGATATATTTTTTTGGAAATCTAGCCACGTTATCGGTGTCAATATAATACCCAATTTTGTAGGAAAACGATCACCAGTACTATTTTCTGTAAAATTACGAATGTGCACGCGTAGATTTTTTTCATTTTCCAAAATGATTTGCAAAAATGTACACCAACCTAAATCCCATTCTCCTAGAATAGGATTTGATTTCTGTCTATGTTGGAAAAATTTATCCAACCAGTCATTATTTGGAATTTCGCAAGACAGTTCACCACTAGTAGATTGTTCATTTTTAACACAAGAAAGTTCGTTATCACATTTTGAAGCTAATAGTTCAATAGAGGATGATTGTCCAATATTATCAGAGGGCGATTGTTTGTTTTTTTCACCACAAGACTGTCCACCATTATCAGGAGACGATTGTTCTAAGTCCAATCTAGGTCTTTTTAAAGGTCGAGAAACAGTAATAATATGACGAAAAGTAAGACTTATTCTTGCATTCTTTATCGAAGGGTCTACAGCAATACCGTGAGTGAAAAGTTCATTCGTAGGTTTAGCCATAGTGTATAAAGACCCATTGTCTAATTCAATCACTGTAGAAGGTGTGTTTGGCTTTTTAAATTCAATTTTCCTTGGTACACCAAAACTGAGGGCTGCGATAGGGAAAGTATCATCCAGACTGAATTCGTTATCTTTATGTTGGGAAATGTAACTTTGTCCGTTCGGATACAGATTTAATAAAACATAGTTGTAGGCACATCCAACATGCTTTTCGACGATATTTCTAAGTTCCATCATGATTGGGATCCAAGGTTGAGCAACAATTTGAGCACCGCTGAATGCATACACCAGGCCCTCGTCGCCAAATGCTAACATTTTTCGTTTCGGCATAACATCTTTTCCCCAAATGTTGAAGGTGGGAGTGTAAAACGGTAAAGTTTTCAACTCGTTAAAATAGTCATCAGCTTTTTCTTTCTCGATAAAGTTAGGATAATAACTGACATTAAGACCGTTTTCATAAAAGTGGATACTCATTTTGAAATAAAGTTTAGCACGATGAAAAAATACAACTTACAAAAGCGAGAACAGGAGGCAGAATGGATGTTACCCCCTCAACTCGTGACGTCAAACCCACGCCCGCAATTGTTCAAAAATAACCAATGACCAACCTGTGACGTCAAACGCGGGAAATCAATAGTTGCCACACACCTTAAGACTGTTAAAGTTATGTCGTCTACCTGCACCTGGTACCTTCCAACCAACCTCTGAGGTCAACTGTGGGAACCCAATTGTTACCACATACCCTAAAGCTATTCAAGGAATGTCTTCACCCCCACCACCTGACCTCTCTCAGGTCTTGTCCAAACTTGCACGTGTCTACATATTTTAATGAAAGAATGAGGAGACAGAAAATAATAAAAAATTAATTTTATTTAAGACTAATCCAAAATGGGTTTACATGGGATTGTTTTCGAACTTTAGGCGTTGACATAGGACGTGATAACAAATTTTTATTTTTAATGAAACTTTGAGGTACGTGCATTTCTTTGAGAACTTGTAACAATTCACCCTGTGCGTTAATAGGTACTTTTTTGTTTGTAGAAAAAATTAAATGAAAAAAGTCTGCAATATTAGAATTCTGTATTTTTTTATTTTTAAAAGACACTATTCCTTTTTCATTCCACTCTAGTTTGTGGGGGCTTGTCTTAAGAAATTCTAGTAATTTCAAAGCTTGTTTTTTCATTCTTGAAGGTACTAAAGTTAAAGGAAGTTGGTTATAGTCAATTTCTTGTTTGATATGTTCGGGATTCACACTCTCTTGTGTTGGTGTGGGTTCTTGTTTCACAGAATCTTGCTTCACAGAATCTTGTTCGGGTTTTGCAGGTTGTTGCTCAACTTCTTCATCAGAACGTTGAATCCACGGTAGATTGTTTTCTTGTAAATTCATTTTTCTTTGCAATAATTCATAATAGCGTTGCACTTTTTCATAATCTGGTAAGGAACTGTTTAATATTTTTAGCAAAGCTTTATCCAATTCACTTAGCTGCTTTTGAGAAGGTGTGTGTTTGTTCAACACCTCTTCAGGTACCAAAGCAAATTTTTTAGCGAATTCCATGGAAGAGTGTGCTGATGGCTGATATGGCAGCGGGGATTAAAATGTTTAAAAATCCACCTTGTTGAACAATCAGTTTCTTTTTAGTGAATAAGGATCCTTTTTTCGTTCCAATCTTTCGAAGAGTCGATTTATATTTCGCCAACGATCGTTTCTGAGTAGTAGAAAGAGGCACGTTTCCTTTTAAAACATTCAATGTACACTCGCAGATAGCTTTAACAGTACGATTAGGTAATTTTTTAAGAAAATGTTTCCGTAATTTATTGGGACATGAGCGAATCAATTCCAGGTCTCTAAGTTGTTCTCTTGACAAAGTCATGTTAGCAACTAACTCTTCACACACACTATTACTTTATTTATACTTGTATAAAAACTGGATTTGATTGGGTAGAATTTGTGTTCGCAATCTCATATCTTCATCCGTTTCATTTTTTAAATCGATAAACAAGTATGAGAAGGGTTTCTTTGTAGCATCTTCATACACTTCTTGAAAAAATTTAGATTTTTTAGGGTACAACTGCCTACCCAAATGCATAATTTGACTCATGTCGCGACGATTTTTAAACAGAAAAATGTACTGAGCATTTAAAGACACTGTTCTAATTTCACTCCCTTTTTGAAAAAAATTTTGGGTTAAAAAAACAACACTTAGATTTAAATGGTGACTACCTTTCGTGAATAACGAAGTCAAACGTTTATCGTTACTGCATTCGGCCATTAAATCATCTATCACAAACAAAGTATTACCATTCAAATAATCTTTATAATTTGATGGGAAACCTTCTACAAAAGAAACATCAGGTATTTCATCGTATAAAGTTTGATAAATACCATAAAACCAAACCACTTTGTCGATAGTAGGATGAAACATTTGTTCTTTAAAATGTAACAAATCTCTCATAAAAAAAGACTTGCCACATCCCGTAGGACCGGCAAGAATCATAGTGAAAGGATGTTGTAGATGTGGAAACTCCATGATAAATGAACACAGACACAAAATGTATACAGTTTAAATAAGTGTTTATTGATAAAAATTAGCATACACACGAAATCTTTTGGCAACAAAATTATAGACTCGATGGTCGTTACAGATATTCTTGGTTACAAACATAGATAAAAATTCTTTCAGAGTTTTTCCTCTACATCTACAATATAAATAATAAACACAAAATTGACCACAAACGGCAGTTATAGCACTCTGAAGCATCAGAGGATTATAGTTCACATGTGAAAATCGAGATGCAAAGTTCATAATAGATCCTTTAAAAAAACCGGGGTCGTTTCCATACGAATCAAAGAATTCCACTTCATCATCAGATTGTATGAAAAAGGCTAACCAGTGGGTTCCGGGTTCAGACGAGTCATCTGTGTTACATACGAGGCAAGCTGGATAACGCACGACCACCTCGGGTAGATGATCACTTGGGAAAACATCTAAAAAATATTTTTTCGTAATTGTATCACTGGATAAAATATTCTTGATTTGCAGAGAATCCATTTTCATTAATTGGCAAAGTCACATAAAACGTGGCGGGACTTGGTAATTTCAATAATGTTTTCAAATTCTGCATACACAAACACAGAAATGGTGGATTGTAAAGCAGTGGAGAATTTTATCTCAATTCTAAAATTTCCTTGTTGTTGTAAGTTGAGGTGGGGACCGTCACACAAGTCAGGACTTAGATCGAAAGCATACAAAGTATGACCATTCACGAAATCTTCTCGTGAAATATAATTTCCAGCATCACGATTGAAACCAGAGAATAATCGATGATAAGCTCTTATATAGTTTTTGTCCTCGAAATTCAATTCCAAAGGTTTGCTAGGAACAGGTTGACCGTCCATATACACACTTAAAAAGTTGACATTATAGTGATGAAAGTAAAAAGGGTTTAAGTCATATTTACCACTCATGGCGGCATTATCTAACAATCCAATTATGACACGTTTTGGCATAGCACCCAAAAGAACATTATCTTGCATAAAAGACATACTTCCAGCAGGTATTGTATAAGTCTTGCATAAAACTCGATCAATGGGGTATTTTGCAGAATTTTTTTCCAAAGCTTTAGCATGCCCTAATAAAACTCCGGGGTTCACTTTCACTTTTCGAATAAACAGCGAGGCATGTTCTAACACGACGTTATATTTCTTTTCTTGTCCAGCCACTTGCTTTGCCATTAAACAAAACTGGGGAGTGCTTCGAATCATTTTAATTTTCAAATCCACCATATTCAGTAAAAGTCGATTCTGTTGAAAAATGTCACAGTGCAAAGGACCGATCATATCTAAAATTTTACTCGTCTTGGTGAGTTCATGTCTTTTCACCAATCCAGGGTTTTGGGGAGTAGCTTGTGTGGGATCGGATACAGTTAAATTTTCATCTTTGTAAAAACATTCACAGGTTAGTAAACTTTTTTTAGCATCTTCACCGAAATTCAACAAAGTTTCAATGTAGGCACGGTATGGATAGGTGTTACTCGAAGAAGATATTAATATTTCGTTCAGACTCACATCGATTTGAGAAAACAATGCGTGAAAAAATAAATTAACAGGTGCAACAGGTTCTTTATCAGCCAGAGCGGTTCCGTCAGCATTCACAATTTTCACTTTTAGGTACATGTGCGAGGAGGATAAATCTATGTATTCTTCACCATTACCCGTAATGTTAAATTCCACAGGTCCCCCATCACGAATATTCGCGAGAGGGTGAAATTCGACGAAATGTCCTTTTTCAATAGCTGTCTGTGTAGGTGGTATCAAAAACAAGTCCAGTTCAGATTTGACACAGGCAGGCGAATCTTTATGAATGAGACCCGGCATGATTAAGCAAAAATATCGTGTGTCTTCGCTCTCTTCACTTTGGGGCGAATGATGGTTTTATTAGATCGCTTTCTCTTTTTATAGCGTTGTCCTGAACCAATCATTGTTTTCATTTTTGTAGCAGCTTTGTCGGTTAAATTTTTCCCAGCTTCTTTCAACCGACGTTTAGCAACATTTTTTATATCTTCACCTCGTGACAGGTCATTCAACACATCTACACCCGTATGAAACAATTGTTTACCAACCGCTTTCGCACCTGATTTAAAAAGGGGTACTGCAGCTCGAAAAAGAGATCGAAACAGTCCACCTAATCCATATCCTTTTTGTAATGTAGAACCTTGGTAGTAGTTCAAACCACTACCTGACTGGTGAATGTAATAATCTTCAAAAGATTTCGCACAACACTTGTAAGGAACAAACATTATGAGAGGTACTTTTGTCTAAAATGAAGTTTCACGATCAACTGTCCACGCTCGAATGACACCAATCGTCCTGTGTGTGTCCTTATAACAGTTTCAATTGTTTGAAAGTTTTTTCTTGAAAGAGGGACATAGTGTGGTCTGTCAAACATTTCGTGAATCATATCACCATCTTTACCTTTCACAGTAATTACTCTAAGTAAAGGGGATACTATATGACCAACGATCTGAGGTTCTGCTATATCCGAATATATGTAAAGTAATTTTAAATCAAAATTCGGGTCAGCTTCTTTAATCCCTTCAAAGAATTTAAAAGGACTATCGCGTATAGGATCCTCATTGTTAGCCAATTCGATCGGATAAAAGCCTAAAGTTTCGGCAAGTCCCGGTAATAACTTTATTCTAGCTGTTGGTTTTAATCCAATTTTCACTTTTCTAGTATGTTTGTTGTAGCTTATCTGAATTAAACCGTTGAAGTCTTGATAGTTCATCCATTTAATAATGTCTGAAGGGCTTTCAAAAAATCCAAAGGGGATTTTAGTTCTTTTCATCGTTCCAATACCTGCATCGTATTCATATTCATTTCCTCCGTCAAATATATTACTCCACATATGTGGATAAATCAATTCCACAAGTCCGACCTCCCATTCACCTTTCAGATCGAGAGGGGAAGGTAATCTCGTAATAAAATGTGAAATTTTATTTTCTGGGTAAAATTTCAAAGAACTGTCCGAAGGTAGCGTCACGTAGAAAGACATGTTGGTGAATGATTCTCAAAATAAATGTCGTTTCAATTTATAAATGAAATAAATTAGAAGCCAGTATCCATTGGTCGAATTTAGAAGGATAACCTTTATATTTCACTTTATACTCTAATCGCCCTTTTCTCATTCGCTTTTTTAAGATTTTTTCGATAGCAAAGTTCTCTTTAGGTTGAACTTTTTGAAGTTCTTCTGCGTAAAATGTCCCTAAGATAGGTTCGTTCATCAAATCCTTGATCCGGTAGACGGGCGGTTCCCGTCGCACGCACTCGGTCACGACGAAGAGTTCTTCCGTCCAATTAGTTTCGTATCCTTTTTCAAAGGTTAATTTTTGTTTGGATACTCGAACTGTATCTCCCGGTTTAAACACGCAAGACTTTCTCTTTTCATTCCCCATATCCCCGTACAGAGTAAACCACACGTCACTTTCATTTTCCGGAGTTACTTCGGCGGGCGCCCTTTTAATACTCGAATGATAAGTATGGTTATAACTATAAAGTAATTGATCTAACACGTCTAGGTAGTGGTAAGTACGACGACTGGTAAAATATTTCCACATTTTAGTTTTTAAAGTGCGGTTAAATCGTTCTACTACGGATGCTTTCGTATTGTTAAAAGTTCTGAAAAATTTCACACCTTCCTCTTTGAGAAAATTTTGAAACTTGTTATTCAAAAACTCCCTTCCTGCATCCGTATTCAAACAGTTGGGTTTTCGTTCAGAGAAAATTTTTTTAAAAGCTTTCACAATCTCTTCACCTTTTTTAGATTTCAGAGGAACCGCCCACGCTCGTTTTGAGAGGATGTCTATACAAGTTAAAATGTAGCGAAATCATTCGTTAAACTTTTGAAGAGACGTCAGATCAGCTAAATCTGCTTGCCACTGTTGATCAATTCTGGATACCATGACACGGTTCGTGGGGAATTTTTTTCGAATCGGTTTGTGAAGTGAATATGCATCTATTCCTTGTAACCATTCTCGAATTTTTTTCTTTGATAACTTGCCGCGGGCAGCACGGTGTAAGGCATCTACACCTCCAAAACTTGCAACCGCTTTCGGGTCTCGATAAGTTTCCTCCATGGCAGCACGTATGTGAAGACATCACATTGAAAAGGATAAATTTCCCGTATCGTTTAAATTTAAAATAAAATCAACGTTAAACTTCCCACCTTCAGAAAAAATATAAAGAATCGAAAAGACAACACACATCACAAAATAAATGCAGAACACGAAAATCCCTTCCTCTCGGGACGGTAACATGACGAACACTAAATGATATTCAATCGAAAAATTCATATTTATATTTAAGATACAGTCATCAGGCTATATTTCCATAGGTCAGTGGTTTTGCGCTCGAAAACTACTGTCTTATGGAAATATTTTTACTGCAAGGTGTCGAGTTCGAACCCCAGTCAAACCTCTCTATTTCTTTCATACTCTATGCACATCCACATTCGTAAATTTCATCGATTTCTTATTTATTTCTCAATTTTTAAAATTTCTTAATTAATTTCTTAATTAATTTCTTAATTAACTCCCTAATTAACTCCCTAATTAATTTCCTAATGAGTCACAAACAATATCCTGCTTTTTTCATTCTACCGCAAACATCGCTTTAAAACCATCGTCACCTTTTACAATAAATCACTCATTAAATTTTTTTAATTAATTTTCTTCATTAATACCCTCGTCATCTTTCACGATCAAGTTAGAGGATGTCTCAAGGTCAACGTCAACCCATCTAGACCCCTCAGGGGGTGGTGCGGCACCCGCACGACTTGCCGGTGCACCAGTGCACCCCCCGTCTGACCTTAAACTCTCCTTTTTTACCTACTCATAAAGGATATACAATATTGATTCGAAACTCTTCTTAAACCATTAATCGATGTAATACTTCTGTGAAAATGATGATATATTCTGTTGTATTCTTATCACTTATTTTGAGTAAAGTTTGTCATTAAAATTCAAGAATTCTGCACTCATTCGGATTCGTCATTTTTTATATGTGGCTTTTCTTTTACTTCAAGCATCGAGGAAATGCGGAAGAGTGGTGAGTAAAAACAAACTTGATTTTCTTGCATGCTCAATAAAGTTTGGGTTTGAAAAAAAATTGATTCTTTATTCGGGTTATAATCCTTATTCTTTTATTTCATTTCTAATTAAACATACAATAAGTTTGGTCCGTCGAGCCTGAGCTATTCATGATGTTAAAAAATAATATATTGAGAAATATAAAAATATATTTAATATGTATTTAATACGCATTTGATATTTTTATTCTTATTCTTATTCGTAATCATTTATTCTTGAAATGATTTATTTTTGTTCTAAAATGTTTATTCTGTAATTCGAAGGCCTATAGTTATGTGTATTTAAACTTATATATTCTAAAATGCCGAAATTACCGAAGCAAGTTTCGTTATTTGAAAATTTATATAAAGAGGTCGATAGTTTTAGAGATAGAGTAAAAGTGTGTAGTAAAGATGAGCGATCCAATGTTAAATTATTAAAAACTAAAGTTCAATCGTATGATCATGAAATCGCAGAAATATTTAAAAATTTATCCGGTAAAGAGAATGAGGATTGCATGGATATGTATTTAAGATATAGGGGAGTTGTTTTTGATTTACTAGTGGAGTTAGAAGACAAAACAAAAGTAAATGCGTATGTTTCAGATACTCACTCGGAAAATAAAGCAAAGAAAAATGGTAAATCCTCTCATTAAATTACCAAAATTTGGTCTCCCAAAATTCTTCGGTGAAGCCGAAAATTGCATTTCTTTTAAAGAGATTTTTAATTCGACAATTCTAAAAATTAATCAATTATCCAAAATTGAAAAGCTGCTATATTAATATTCGTCAGTGCACGGAAATGCAGCTAAATTAATTCGAGGATTCGCTTTAAAAGATTAAAATTTAGATCAATGTTGAGAAATATTAAATGAAAGATATGAAAATAAAAGGCAATTAGCATTGAGTCGAATTAACAAAATATTTTCTATGAAAATTGTAAAAGCAAATAATGCTAAAACTTTACTTGAGTTATTAGATACTTGTAATGAAGCCATCAGAAATTTTAAAACTTTGGGTTTGGATTCTAATGCCTTAAGTGACTTAATTATAATAAAATTCATGATGGGAAATTGGATGAATCGTTAAAACAGAGATGAAAAATAGTGTTGAATAGTGATAAATTACCTGATCTTGATATTTTTTTAGGAAATTCGTTGAGCGCGAAATGCGCAGTGTTGAAGGGATAAAATGTAAAACAGAAGTAAAATTCACTAATTCGAAAAAAACAAATAATGTACTTAGTACAACTGTGAAGAAGGAAAATATGTGCATTCTTTGTAATGAGTCTCATGCGCTATTTAAATGTCCGACATTTAATTCAAAACCGGTTAAAGAAATATGAAAATTCATTGAGTTAAATAAATTATGTCAAAATTGCTTATGCCAAAATCATAGGCTGGAGAATTGTAGGATAAACATCAACTGTAAAAATTGTGCTGAAAAACATCGCACCTTACTTCACGTTTATATTCGAAATCAAAATTCTGAAAGGGCGAATCATGTATCGCCAGAAACTTCAGTTTCAAATAGTGCTCAATTTTATTCGATAATGCTTTATTATCTACAGCATTAATTAAAGTTAAATCAAGTAAAGGTAAAAGTATGCATTGTAAAGCATTGATAGATAATGCTAAGTCAAAATTCATTAATTACAAAGGAATGTGCTAAGCGACTAAATTTGCCTTTACGGAGCACGTCGCATAGTATAGTAGGGATGAATTGCGTTCTGAATTTCAATTTACACCACATTTTTCATCAGAGTCATTTTCGTTCAACGCTTTTATACGTGACAGTGTTACCTCACCTCTCCCTAATTTCCAATTGGTGCAACACGATTGGCCACATATTCAAACATTGCAACTGGCTGATCCACAGTTTTATGTAAGTGGTCCTATAGATATTATGCTTGGTGCGGAAATAGTCGCATCAATCTGCAATGGCAGTCCCATTCAAGGGCCATCTGAAACCTCTACTGCTATTTTAACAAAATTGGGTTACCTCTTTTCAAGACGAGTAGATAGTTTTCACTTTACAAATCTCAGTTTAACATGTCACACTACTGTTGATGAGGAATTAAATAACACCTTAAAAAAAAATTTTTTTTAACTGAATCAATGCAGAATTTAGAAATTAAAAGTACAGAAAATGATCCTGTAGAAAATTTGTACTTAACAACAACAAAAAGAAATAGTCATGGGAGATATATAGTTCATCTACCGTTTAAGCCAAATAAGGCACTAGGTGACAATCAGTCGGGTGCTATTTCAATATTTCTTTCAATCGAAAATAAACTTAAAAAGAACCAACAATTAAAGATAGCTTATTCTAATTTCATGAACGAATATATATCATTGAGTCATATGAAAAAGTTGAATCAAAGCCAAATTTCTGAATCCCCACATTATTATTTACCGTGTCATGCGGTCATAACTAAAAATAGTGAAATAATAAAATTACGTGTCGTCTTTGACGCCTCGTTTAAAACCACAAACACTAAATCGTTAAACGATATTCTTTATATTGGTCTTAAATTACAAACAAACATGTTTGACAATTTAGTAAAATTTCGATCCTACCCTATAGCCTTCAGTGCCGAAATTGAAAAGATGTACAGGCAAATTATAATCGAAAATAAAGACAGAAAATATCAACGGAACGTTTGGAGAGAACCTCCCAATGACCCATTTATCAGTCTACGAATTAAACACTGTCACCTACGGAACAGCTCATGCCCCCTATTTAGCGTTACGCACGCTTAAGAAATTATGTGAGGATGAAAAACTAAATTTCCCATTGGTAACAGAAATCGCCAAAGAAAATTTTTACATCGATGACTTATTAGCAGGGGCACAATCCATTCAATTAGCAAAAGATAGAATAATGGAACTACAGGCTGTAATGCAATCAGGTGGTTTTCCTCTTAGGAAATGGGCTTGTAGCCACGCAGAAGCTCTCTCCGAAATTCCGGATGAGGAGAAAGCTAATTCGATAATACATTTTTTCGACGAAAAAGAAAAAATAAATCAAAGAGTGTTAGGGATGTTCTCGAATTTGGGTAAAGACACTCTTCAAGTTAGAATAGTACCTGATCAGAAAATTCACACGAAGAGGCTACTACTCTTCATAATTGCTCAAGTCTATGACCCCCCTCGGAATTATTTCACCGTCTACCATCATTCTAAAATTACTTCTGCAACAATTATGGAAATTAAACACAACCTGGGATGAGCCGATACCACTAGATATTTTACAAGACTGGACTATTTTTTGTAATGAAATTCACGAGTTTAAATCTATGTCGATTCCCCGCTATTTAGGTTTAAATGCTAATGACATTAAATTCGAGATTCATGGTTTCTGTGATGCCTCTCCGAGGGCGTATGCTGCAGTAGCATATTTAAAAGTCATCACCAATAAAATCAGTATATCTTTAATTACTTCTAAAACCATAGTCACACCCGTAAAAATAATTAATCTGGCAAGATTGGAATTGTGCGGAGCCTTACTATTATCAGAGTTAATTATAAATATTAAAAAAATCTCTTAAATTTGTTCATTCAACCTACCTGTACAGAGACTCTTCTATAGCATTAAACTGGATAAATAATTCGCCTTCGCCTAAAAAAGGCAACCAATTTGTGGCTCATAGAGCAACCAAAATAAGAGCCCTTACTAATTTAGAGTCCTGGAGACATATTCCAAGCAAAGATAACCCTGCCGATTGTGCCACGCGACGATTATCCCCATCTAAACTGAAAGCCAGAACTGGTTGGTAGGAAGAGCCAAAATGGCTTTATAGCTTTGAAATACCACACATGAATACCTTACATTTGGTTGCAGTTCAGGAACAAACTATTGACAATCCCCTTGACTCAAGCTCTAAACCTTCCCTTGATAATAATGATTTTTTATATCATACTCAAAAATTTTCTAATTATCTAAAGTTCTTAAGAATTATAGCATATGTGCTAAGATTTATTAATAACATCAAACGCAAGGCAAAGGAAAGTGGTCCTGTAAAGGCCCTAGAGCTAAATAAAGCTGAAATTTACATTATAAAAATTATCGAAAAGGCCAACTTTACGGAGGAAATGACTTTATTAAATAAAGGTAAACCTCTTTAAAACCTTCTCACCATACATTGTACCTTGATCCTTTTCTTGATGAATCAGGCATTCTTCGTGTTGGAAGACGTTTACGGAACCATCCGTCCCTACGATTCCAGGAAAAACATCCAATATTGCTACCAAAGACACACTATTTCACCTCATTAATCATCAAACATTATCACAACTTAAATTCACATTCTGGTCCCAACTTAGTGCTATCACTTATTCGAAAAAAACTTTTGGATTCCTCACAGACGATCCACTGTTAAAAGTCTCTCTTCCAGGCATAAGTTTCTTATACAGACAGGTGGACTAAACATCTGCAGAGTCTCAATCAACAGCCAAAACAAGCAAATATGCCACGTAACTTCTGTCCTCAACTCGAGCAACGTCTCCAGACAGTGGCGCAGAAACGGGGGGGGGGGGGGGTGTCCAGCGGGTCTGGACCCCCCCCCCCTATGAGCTAAGATTTTTTATTCGAAAATTTATGCATTATGCAGGGCCTGATTATCGCAGTGGCATGTGGGGCCCGGGCCCCTGACCCTGAATAGCAGGGGGCCCTAAAACTAATTTCTTTTTTGATTATTTGATCACTATTTGTTCTGTGTACAAAAATTTTGGTCACTTTTTCAACTATTTTCACATCGTCAAGTACTGGCGTGGGTCTAAGAAAGCATGTGTGCCTCAGGCCTTACATGAAGTCAAGCAGGCCCTGGCATTACGTATAAAAATTCGACCAGAAATTTGTAGAAAAATCGACATATTTTTACTTTCCAAACATACAGTCGGTAACAAAAGTGTCCGAACACTAGCAAAAATTCCTATGTAAAAAAAGTGCACTTCATACGGTTTTGATAAATAAATCCTTATCGAATCATGTTCTTACAATGAATAAGAACAGGATTCGACAAGGTTTTATTTCACAAAACCGAATGAAGTGTACTTTTTTTACATGGGAATTTTTGCTAGTGTTCGGACACTTTTGTTACCGACGGTACGTATGTAAGGAAAGTATTGTAATTATGCTAAATAATCCGTCTGCAACAATTTGAAGTTTGAATTTTCTACACGATTTGAGGTTCCCTAAGTTCATTTTTGCTATATTTACAGTGATGTATGTATGTAAGTATGTATGTGTGTGCCTGCGAGTGAACACGATAGCATCTAAAAGCATTGTTTCAATAAGCTGAAAGTGTGTACGTATGTTATAAATCACTTTAGCAAGAACCCTATTGATTTTGATGAATTTAGTCCTTATAGTTTTTTTTTTTTTTCTTACAGAGACACAAAGAAAAATTTCTTATCATTATGTCCTATGGGCCCAACGCCCAACTTTTTTTAAGGTCAACTTCAACGTGAGTGCTTTATTCCACGCGTGAGCAGAGATTTTTCAGAGTGAAGCACCAGGAGTTAAAAAAATAAATAAAAATAAAATAAAATAAAATTTTTAACTCCTTGAAAAATCCTAAGTGCAACAGAGAAAGCTATTGCCTGCGTTGACGAGACAAGTCCGGACGGCGGAAAGGAAGCAGGGCGCCCCCAAAACACGGTAAACTGTTCAGAGTTTCGCAATTAGTAAAAAAAGAAGGGGTGGAGGCATAAATTTAAATAATTATAACAAAATTCAGAAAAAATCTTTAGTGAAATAAAATATAGAACTTATAGCATCTATATGCCTTATTCAATAGAGGTGAAAATTTATACACAAGTTATGGGTCTCCATCGCACAAACAGTGTAGATTTTGGTGAATCTAGCACGTACAGCTTTACTAAAATGACACAAAGAAAAATTCTTTATCATTATGGCCTATGGGCCCGAAATTTTTATTTGCGATAACGGCTTTGTAATGTGAGTCGATATATGTGAGTGAACACGATAGGGACTAAGTTCAAATGAGCTGAAAGTTGATACGTATGTTATAGGTCACCGTAGCACGAACCCAAATGAATTTGGTAAATTTAGCCCTTTTTTTTACGGAGACAAAGAAAAATTCTAATTATAGCCTATGGGTAGAAATTACTTAAGTACGATTGCGTTTAAATGCCTTATTGGACTGAATTGAAAATTTATATACATATTATAGATCACCGTCACACGACGGGTAGGAATTTTGTAGAATCCAGCACTTGTAGTTTTTTTCCAGGGACACCACAACGAAAAATTCTTTATCAGTATATGGCTAATGAGCTCAAATTATTTAAAGTGTGATGGTGCCTAAACGCCTTATTCGATTGAGCTGAAAATTTGTACACATATTATAGGTCACAGTTGCACGAACTGTATAGATTTTGGTGAGTTAAACCCTTATTGATTTTTACAGGGACACAACAAAATTTTTTTTATCATTATGATCTATGGGCTCAAATTATTTGAAGAGAAATAGTGTAAAATTAAACAATATACTCAAACATCGTATTATAATTTTCATTTTTGTTTATTTAACGACTTTTCTTTCTTTAATTTATTTATACAGCCACTAATTACTTAAAGTTCGGAAAATCGAGTGGAGTCACTCCAGATTTTTTCTTTTATAAAAGCCTTATTGTCTTATTACATTCTCTCTTCTCTTTAAACATATTAAATTAACATGGTATATATCTCATAAATCCACTCTAACCCTATATATGAGTATGCTAGCAAAATTGTTTCACAATACATATATTCTTGATTTCCACTTAAATTTCTTCAGAAAGTATCCAAGGGGCGAATTACATTATCCTTTTTTGGAAGAATATTTTTCGGCAAGCTCGGGTGTAACAGTTTTCAGAAAACATCTGATTCTAGCGTCAAAGCACTAAATTACCTTTTCACGGAAGGTGACAAATTATTTTGAAACTGGAAACATGGGAACAATGATCTCTTAAAATTGGAGTTGAAATCCCTGTTTTTGATCTCTCGCGTTATGTCGGCTTTGCGGCAACATGTGTTTTGCGCTATTATTCATTCTTCAGACCAGACGACACCCCACACAGGTCGCCGTTGGCAAGTATTCCTGAAATTTTTCTTTGTTTACATACATCTGGAATTTCTAAGAAAAAGGGATTATAGACGAGGGTCAGTTTGAGAGAAGACTTCTCGGAGAAGTTCAGAATCAATGAAACAACTCAGCCAGTTACAGATTTTGATTTGGTTTTTTAGAGTTAAAAGGTAAGCACTTTTCTGTTCATGTTTTAAATGGTTTAATATATAAATTCAATTTACAAAATGTTAAAAAAAATCGTATTGGAGTAGGGTTAAATCCGATTATCTTCTATAGGGATCTAGGTCTGAGTGGAATTCCCTCCGGTCTTTCTGAATGATTCTAGTCCGTATTCACGTGAGTTTCGGAGAAAACAACGACAAACCCTGTACGGCTAGAAAAAGGAGCGCGATCTGGGCTCATTCAAAAGGACGATAAGTCTAGTTTTAAATGTTGTAAATCAATAGTTAAATATATAGATCTAAATCAACAGAAAGTGGAAAAACTCAAACAAAATTAATCTCGAATTTTAATAAATTAATCATTAATTTAAAAAAGTTAAATTTATTTACAAATATAAGATTTAAAGTTCTTTTTTTATTTGGTATTTCTTAAAAAATAGTTTATTTATGCACTTATTTATTTAATATTTTTTCAAATATATAATTGTAAGGAATTATACTCGTATTATGCATTTTTCATCTTCAATAAGTTCAACCCATGTACAAATTTAGAAGTTTAAAACTGAGTCTAGAGTTAAATGTTTTTTGATTGGATCTAAAAAAAAAAAAAAAAAGAGAGAGAGAAGAAGAAGGAGAAAAAAGAAATATATGCTTCATAATCTAAAAGTTTTTTTTTTTTTTTTTTTAATTAAAATAATGTTTAACGAATTTTCCCATTTAAGATTTATGTACAATTTTAATTTAATAAAAATCCTGAAAGAAGTATAGATATTAAAACACTTAATTTTAAAAGAAACTCTTACTGTTTTGGATAAAATTTTGATTTGAACCAAAATTTGTGGATGAAAGTAAACATCTTTAATGTGATTTAATTACTTTTTTTTTGTCATTTCCATTGTGAGAAAAACTTAAACTTACTGTATTGTTGCATGGGATTTTAAAATTATCCTTGAGAAAAATGACATGTACAGTCGGCAGCAAAAGTATTCGAGCTCTAGCCAATAATTCCGATATCAAAAAAGTACACTTAATACTGTTATATTAAATAAATCCTTGTCGAATCATGTTCTTAGACTGACTAAGAAAATGAATCGACAAGAATTTATTTAACAAAGCAGTATTAAGTGTACTTTTTTTAAACAGGGATTATTGTTAGTGCTCGGATACTTTTGCTGCCGACTGTAGTTTACAGTTTTTCAGTTTGGGATTTGAATTGAATATTAAACTATTATGATATGAAGGGGGTCATTACAAATTTTTCATTTATATCTTTCAAACATAATGAATAAAGTACTTTCTGGCACATCCTTCGCCAGAAAAGAAAAAAAAAAAAAAAAAAAAAACAGTTATTTTTATAAAACTACTGGCACAGTTATTTTTGTTCAATTACATCTTATAGATTCTGAGAGATAGTTTTCAAAAATTTGTAGCATTGCAACAACACTTGTTAAGCTATATACACAAAAGTTAGACCAACAGTTGATATCATTGTTGTTGTTATTATTATTATTATTATAAAGTAAGTATCACTGATATAAAATTCGGCAAATTCCACGTGATAGATTCTGTGGTAGATCTTTCAAAAAATATGGTAAAAAACTTATTATTTCATAATGTTATTTGCTCCAAATTATCACAATGTAACTAAATGAGACATTTTGTGAAATTATATGCAATTGATCATGCGTTACTGGGGGAACGAAATTCTTGTACATCATTCAATAAATAGGAAGAAAGAAAATAATAATAATAATAATAATTATAATTATAACAAAGGAACTCGCTAAACAAAGAGGGATAAATGGTGTTGATGTTGGAGTACCCTCCATTTGGTCGTTTCAAAGGATTCTAGCCCGTGTTCACGCGAGTTTTGGAGAAAGCCACTGAAGACTCCGAAACGCGAAACCGAAGAGCGTGACCTGGGTTCGAACGAGGGCTTTTAGATATTTGAGAAAGCCCTGGTTCGAAACCGGCATTTTCTGTCGACCAAGTTTGCGGGAAAATTGTCAAAACATTCAAATAAAACAAAATCTCGCAAAAAATTAACTGAAAGCTGAAAAAAAGGAAATTAAATTAAAAAAAAAATAGAAGAACAAGCCAGAAACTGGGGGTAGTTATTAAGTCTTTCAACAACAGTTCAAGTCTCTAGAAACACAACTAGATACATTAGAATGATATGGAAGAAAGTTTTATGATGGCCAAGCAATACAAGATTTTGTTGGTTTCTTGTTAAGCTTTTCCTAATTATATACGCAATTATGTGCACAATGTAAATTTTTCATATTTTATTTATGTAACTGCCGTATGGAACAAAAAAAAAATAAATAAAAATAAAAATAACATGTTGCGGTCACCGCATGACTTTCTTATATATTTTTTTATACAAATTCACCAGCACAGCAAAAGTAATTTATTAAAATTATCTTCGACGGACGATTTACACCCTAAATATATAATAAATAATAGTATAACATTGAATACCCTATGAAAGTCAATTTTATTCTCTATATGACATCTTTTAAAAAAATCTTTTTTTTTTTTTTTTTAAATAAAAAAAATCGATAACTTTATTTTAAATTATCGCAAGTCGATGGTTCAACCATTCGTTTTAAAGGTATTGTATGGATGAGCTTCTTCGAAAGATACACTCCCCCTCACTCGGGGGGACTTCCCTCCAGAGGCGAAAGCATTGCTCCTACATATACAA
The DNA here is from genome assembly GCA_963930645.1 of Salticus scenicus. Lineage (NCBI taxonomy): Eukaryota > Metazoa > Arthropoda > Arachnida > Araneae > Salticidae > Salticus > Salticus scenicus. Next base: position 179,234,762 of record OZ005653.1, on the reverse strand, counting down.
TTTTTTCCCCAGTTAACTATCATTATTTATTACAATTATCATTATTATTTTAATTTCATAATGATTATTAAAAAATAATTCTCTTTACGTATTTATACGTAATTTTGTCCGATACCATCATGTTAAACTTTTAGAAAAGTGGGATGACAACGCCACCTATTGGACAATTTCCCCCAAAATTTGATAGGCACTAATTTATGTCAAAGTGCATCTATATATCAAATTTTCTGAAATTCTGTGCTGTAACACCTGAAATACATTTGCCACAAAATTTGTCACACACACAGACAGACATTTTCTAAAAGTGCTCAAATCGTGTTCTAGACTTCGCAAAACGTGTAAATTCATCGAAAACACGATGTCAGAATTTTTCACGAATCTAATATTTTCTTCTATTAAATATCGGAGAAAGTAAAAATAAAACATGAAACGATTTGTAAAGATATTTTTGGTCCATTTTCAGAGATTTTACCCCCGTTTTGCATTTGAATATGTTAATTTTATTTCGAAATTTGAGGAAATGACTTTGAATCGTGCTGTTAAGGTCATCCCTTTTTAATAAGAAAAAAATGTGATATGCAAAAATCTTAAAATAACTCGTACAGTATTTTTCCCCTTATTATTTAATTTAATTATTATAATTATGTTAGGTATGGTAGGTTTCTCAGATGTGGTAGCCCATCCCATGACAACCTAAAAAAGGGGGACCGATCTATTGAACCAGAAAAAAATTTACAAATGAAGTGAAAAAATTGTTGCCTGCATCAGTTCCATAGACTAAAACTATAAAGAGCTGTCAAATATATCCAATTTCTGGATAAACTTCGTACCAGATTTTTATAATAGTGGGCCTCATTAAATAAAATCGGACGAAAACACGATCAATGATTTCTATAAAAAATAATTGTAATTTTAAAAATTTAAATGATGACAGCTATAAAAAAAACTCACATATAGGGCCCGATTTAGACTACCTGGAGCCCCGGGGCAAGCTATTTCTAGGGGCCACGCTTGCAGTGGCATAAAAGGTCTTTACGTTGCAGAATACCTGCATACGATTCTGAGTGGGCCCCTTAAAGGAGAGGGGCCCACATGCCTTAGAGTTAGTCAGGGCATATACATAAACTAGGTTTCAAATGGCCCTGCATGCTTTATAGTTTCTCTTTTTGGACCCCTACCGAAATTTTCTGGCTGCGCTACTGTCTCCAGACGATCATCGGATCTGACAACATCACCAGAGACATGGAAAGTGCAGATCTCATCGGCTGGAAATCTGATTCACCCAGTGTCTCAAGTCATCTTCCTTCCAGCACGTCGAATCCTGCCCCGGTGCCTCCCCCGCCCGCGCAGCCAGTTGATGAAATTGGCAGTTGATGATTTTATTGTTAAGGAGAATAAATATTGTAATTTTTGTTGAAATCTAAAATGGTCAGGATGAATGATTAGTTTATTTGACATGGAGTGATCCAAAGATCATTCCATAAAAAAAAAAAAAAAAAAAAAAATTGGTGTTCATTATATATATATATATATACTATATATATAATATTATAACTATTATAATACCATTATAATACTTCCTTATACTTTGAATAAGGAAGTAAAAAGGATAACAGTGAAATCAGGAGTTATAGTAAAAAGCTTATTGTAACTATTAAAAAATAATGGAATTTTTGCCATAATCCATTTTATTCCACTCTAAAAATTTTAAGATTTGTAGCTAATGATATAATAAAAGTCTTTTTTGAAAGTTTTTTAAAAATCGCCAACTTAATATAAGTTTAAAAATAAAAAAAATAGCAAGCATAGGTAAGTTGCGTATTAAAATAAACCTCATGAAATTCTCTTTAAAATAACGTCTCAAACAACCCTCTAGCCTCTATGCTTGATAGAACTTGGGAAATTTAAGTTTGCACAAACTAAACAATGTTATTCTCTTCTTCTTTTTTTTTTTTTTTTTTTTTTTTAGCTATTAATTAAAAAATTAATTATACGAAAATCCAACGAGATATAAAAATTAGAAAGTATATTCTCTTTTATAACGTTAATGAGAATGATTCCCAGAATTTCTGTTGAAATCTTAAAATTTGAAAATTTTCAGTTTTGCTTGATTGAACATGGAAAGTAATTCAAATAGTTATATTGACCATCAGATGGCAGCACTACCAAAGAGGGTCTTGGATAAAAATGGGAAATAAACACATGGAATAAACATAAATAAAATTCAGCACCGACATACGACGCATGCGCGAAATCTGCAGGAAAGTGTGCGAGTTGCTCGTCACTGGCTAGATGCTAGTCTATTTTTTAAGAAATTTAAGGAGATAAGCTGTTAAAGCTATCATCCTCTTGGACATCAGAATAGAAGAAGAAGAAGGATGAACACACTTAAATTTAAAAGTATGATAAAATTATAGTTTAAGAATTTTTGGTGGCAGTATTAAAAACTTTCGTTTTGAAGATATTATTAAATAATGTTTAATTTCCATGTTCTAATATCTAAAATGTATTTTCTTTTCCCCGAAACAGCTACTTTTTCAAATAAATATATTGTATATCATTAAAAAAAAAAATTAATTCCTTTTATATCTCCTTATGGCTACTTCCCTGAAACCTTTATCTGTTATCTGTTCAATCATTTACAAAACAAAACATTTTCAGAAATGAGCGTTTTTAAATAATAACAACTGGTAATAGTAAAAGAAAAAAGCAACTTAATTATTTGTAATAACAGCATTTGTAAATTAGGTAGTAAGAAAAGCCGTTTTTCATTATTTGATAAATCATGTTACTCCGATTTATTATTAAGGAAAGATATAAATAATTGTTTCTTTCCAAAGTGAATAAATAGAATAATAATAATATAGATTTACAAAAATAATGTTGGCAAAATTTTATTGGTAAATTTAGCTAATACATATGTTTTTTGGTGTGCTGAATCCAAAAATGAAACCAGTTTCTCATTTTCACGTACAGATTTTTGCCAATACAAGGTGTCTACCGACACGATTACTTCCGCGACTCTTCTACTTCTACCAATATAATTAATTATATCGTAACTTTTATAGTACGTTTCCATGATGAATGATAATTTATCATGGAAACATACTATAAGAGTTACCATATAACTATATCGACATAAGGGCATGTATAAGTGGTACTATGTATTTTTTTTTTCAAATTGAAGACGATATATTATTTAAAAATCAATAAATCTTTATGATTTATTGGACTTGATTTTTTGTGTATACATATGCTTACAGAAACATACATTTAATATTATATAAAAAAAATAATAATGCTTGGTACAATATGGGTTAAAATACTGTTCAATTCGGTATTTCAAGCTTAGTATTCAGTACTTCACTACGACAAGACGTTTTTAAAAAACTAAATTGGGAAGAGAAAGGCATAAAAATCGATAGAGAATTTATAAATCATTTGAGATATAAGGATAGCATTGTACTGCTTGCTTCCTTATTTCAGGATTTGGAAAAAATACTTCCAGAATTAAACAACGAAAACAAGCTCGTTGAAAATGAACCGCAATAAGATAAAAATTCTGTCAAATTCTTTTCTTTCTCCACTGAAGATCACTGTTGATATTGACGAATTAGAAACGGTATGTGTTTATACTTATCTGGGGCAAGTCATTATGATGAGTCAATATGCAAGTCATTATTATCATCAGAGATGCATATTAGGATTCACCCGAAAAGACAGAAAACGAAACACATGCATCATGGAAAAAACCAGAGTTACTGCATACTCGCCAACATCCTAATTAATATTCTGCAGTGCTGTTACAGCGTCTAGAATAAACAGTGTGGAAAGCGGCGAATAAAATTGTACTAAAAAAATTAAGCCTGTCACCAGATGTCATTGTAATCGAAGCTAGTGTCACGACAACAAAACCGAGACTCCCTATCGGTTAATTATATGCTTAGATCACGTGATTAAACTGGCGAAACTGGGAAAAGCCAATCAGGTCTTCTATTTGAGCAATAGCTTCGATCACAGCGACATCTGGGTAAGCTTAATTTTTGTAGTATCATTTTAACATCACGGTTATAGACGATTGCCACACTGTTTATTCTAGACGCTGTAGTGTTGTTAATTTTGCCTTTTTCCACACCAGTAAATTTTTAAAGTAATATTTTTCAAATCCAAATACGATAAAATAAGAAGAAAAGTACTCTGAAAGGATACTAGTGTAAAAAAGAAGGCGGGGCCAACAGTACTACTGAATATTAATTAGTATGTTGGCAAGCATGTTACTGACGTAGTAGCGAACTGAAGCCCCCCCCCCCCTCCCTTGCCATCTTGTGCCATTTGTAGCTTCTTATGATGCAGGTTAATCCAAAGTATTACTTCTTCAATTTATAGTTGGTCCCCCTAAATGTACTGGTGACAAATTCGATAACGGAAAAAGTGAAATTATAAATAATCTTTGCATGTCTGATGTTCAAGGTAATTTCGTTCAGTATATTTTTTGAAGAAGGGGGGGGGGGGAGATTAATAATTCAACACACATTGTATATTTTACTTTAAATAGGCATTACAGACCTGCCAACCAGCTCATTATGAACCATACAATATTCAGTACCCGCTTTTTTTTCCCCACCAGTCATTGTTCAGAGTAATTTGATTCTTATTTAATCGTAACAACATTTGAAGTGAATTACTGTAAAAATAAAGTGGTGTGAGAAAAGGGGGCGTTTTTTTCAAGGGGTGTTAACAATTGCACGGTTATTAATGCAGGACTGCCAACCATCTCATTAATAAGCGTAGACTTGTTAACGCCCCTTGAAAATACGCCCTTTTTCCCACACCACTTTATATTTAAAGCAATTCTCTCCAAATAGTGTTACGATTAATTAAGAATGAAATTACTTTAAAAAATGACTGGTGTACAAAAAAAGGCGGTGATTTAAAAGTACTACGCTTTAATGAGATGGTTGGCAAGCATGTTAATGACATGGTTGGCAAGTATGGTACTATCAAAAAAGGGGTAGAGAAAAGGGGAGGTCTGAACAGTCGCACTGGATATCAATAAATTTCCTTTTAATGCTAAATGAAAGAAGTATTGTATTAAAAATAATAATTTAGATGATAATTTTTCTGATTAACACTTTCGCGACCGCATGTTTTTGTCTCTCTGACAGCAAGTTCCACCTGGGGCTCCATTATTCTTTTCATACTTGCCAACATCCTAATTAATATTCCGTAGCATTGTTAGTCCTGCCCTTTTTTCCACACCAGTAAATTTTTAAAGTAATATTTTCGAAATTCAATTGCGATTAAATAAGAAGAAAAATACTCTAAAAGGATACTGGTGTAAAAAAGAAGGCTGGGCTATGGAATATTAATTAGTATGTTGGCAAGTATGTCTTTTAAGCTACATTATTTCAGAGCAAGGTTTTCTGTATCCTTATTTATGTTACAACTGAATATGCATTATAATTTTATTCTATCTAATTAAAGTATTTGTGTCCATAGTATTTTGATTGTATAATTATTAATATTAAGAATATTCTTAAGAAATATGGTAACAAATAACCTGCAAAAGAAATGCCCACTGGCATAGTTATAGATTTCCAAATGACGTGAATCTCTGTCAGCAGTCGAGAAAGTTTTAATATAAAACAAATATCTTTGCGATTATCACTTTCGTGATCGCATGTTTTTGTCTCTCTGATAGTAAATTCCGCCTGGAGCCATTATTCTTTTAAGCTACATTATTTCAGAATAAGGTTTTCTGTATCCATATTTATGTTACAAAAGAATATGCATTATAATTATACTCTGTCTAATTAAAGTATTTGCATCCATAGAATTTTGATTCTAGAATTATGCATATTATAAATATTCTTTAAAAATATGGTAGCATACAAACTGCAAAAGAAACACCCGCGTAGTTGCAGATTTCCAAATGGTGCGAATCTCTGTCAGCAGTCGCGAAAATTTTAATATAAAATAAATATCGTAAGCTATCGCCTAACAACAAAATACCAGTTGGACGTTAAGTTTTCGATTAACTATCGTACCAGTGGTTAATTATAAATAACACTTCTTCTGTTCTTTCTTTCTATTTAGTCGCTCGGCTAGTTACCAGTACATAATAGCATCTCATCCTGTATTTTCAGTATCATTACTTTTAAGAATGTTTTATGTAATTAGTTTTGAGTTTAAAAAAGAAAAAACAATTTTTAAAAATTTGTAATCGTAAAATATAACAACCCCTGCAGTTATTATATTTTTAATTTTATTTTTAATTTTATTATTATTATTATTACTTTTACTATTATTTCTATTAGTGTTATTCAACGTAGAAAAAATGAATCACAGGCTTTCTAATTCCTAGTTCTAAAATTTCAAATACACTTTCTGATATTCCGTCTGAGTTTGGTATTACTATTTAAAACACTTCATCATGTTTTAAAAATATCGAAAAAAGCTCCTAATAGTTTTGAGAAAACCGACTTGCTTTTATAATAATTTTGATTTGAAAAAAAAAAAAAAAAAAAAAAAAAAAGAGGTCAGAAAGCACTCAACGATTGGAAACATGTTAAACAAATACAAAAATAGAATATTTCTAAATAAAAATAATTTATATCTCATAATATTATCTTACGTTTGTAATTAATATACATAATTCGAAGCACTAATGAGAAATACACAAAGATAATAAAATGTTACCTCAGTAATCAACTTTGTAGCTCCGCCTACAACATTCTTTAAATTTTTTTCTCTTGGCTGAAATTTTAAGCTTCTTTTCTTCCTGGATTTTCATTTTACATAATTTTTTGTTATCGTGTTAACCCAACATTTTTCAAAGGAAAGGGATGTATAATAAATTTTCTCTTTAAAGAATAAATACATAAATGAAGTAATTCATACTAACACAAACAAAACTGATTACTAGGAACTCATTAAATATACTTCATATGGTCTTTGAATTTTTTGATTTTCTGCGCGACTGATATTATACAGCGATTTTTTCTATGAAAAAAGCCTTAAAAACTTAAAAGGAAACATGATGTTTAAAAATACAAGTGGAAGAGGCCCTTACCGCAAGTGCAACAAAGATCGAAAAATCTTGACAATCCTTCTGCGCACCTCGTCAGCGGTTTGCTTACGTCATAGGATATTTACGCTACGAAACCAATCAGCTTCAGCTTTGCTATTTGCTCCCTTTGTTTACGTTAGTTTAGCAGAAAATATTTCCTTGTATATGGAAAACGTGCAAAAATAGAGAACATCTTGTTTTTTAATGTATTCTTTTAATTAATATCGTTTCAATCAAATAAGAAATAGTTTTTAAAAAGTTGATGAATTCATTTATCTTCATTAGAAATATAATTATTTACTTTTACCGAAATATTTTGGTATCAATTTAGAACAACTTAGAAAATATAATTACTTTAGAAGAAATTAGTTTTGCATTTGTTAAATAACTCTTTAATGTATTTACGATGAAATAAGAAAAAAAAAAAAAAATACTCTAAAGAAAGACTGGTGCTATAAAAAGGCGGTTATTAATAATCCTTCGGACTATAAATTAGGATGTTAGAAGCTGTGCACAATAAATTAAAAAAAAAAAAACCACTTAAACAGTGAAACTTTTCCGAGTTAGATTGGTTTTAGATATTTGACTTTCTGCTGAGGATCATACAAATAATAATAAGACTAAATTAGAGGAAATCATAAAAATTTAAAATTATTATAATAAATAATAAAATTTTAATAATATTAATGATATTAAAATTACTATAAATGATAAAAAATTCAAAGTGAAAAATTGTAGTATATTTTTGTTATTGGGATCGCATTCAGGCAGAGTTATTAAAAATAATAATCTGGTGTGTCACTCACACGACTTTCTCTTACCCTGAACTTTAATACTAAAATACAGATTGGAGATTAAGAGATAAGATAACGAGTACTGTTATGAAAACCTATGTTAAAACAATTCAAATTAAGCTTCGGAGCAGCTTTATTTGACAAGTAATTCGGTGTGAGGAGGGCTACCACCCCCCTCAACTCCCCGATTTACTACTGTACCTACATTTATATAGAATTCGAATCGGTTATTAAACTCAAAAGTTTATTTAAAATTATTGGCACAATTTTCACAACAAAATTTTTTGAAACTTACCAATCTTGATCAAGCTTTTCTAGTGACAAACACTTTAACTTCAAAATAGAACATTTGGATCGCCTGAAATTATTTGTTATTAATTTATTCTAACAGACACAGACAAAGCTCAAACGTTAAAAACTTGACTTCGGTATTCAGGAAGCCTAAAAACGTATAAATATACAAAAAAACAAGCAATGAATATTTAGCTTAAAAAAATAAATTATTTACCATATGGCATATGATGCATTAATTTCAATTCCTGAGCAGCTTTCCTGAACATGGTAAAATATTGCTGTAAAGCACTTCCACTAACAATAGAAAAGAATGTTAAGGCTTAAATATTGGCAGCCCTATATATCGTCTAAAAGTTATGTACACATAACATGGAGAGCATAAATATAATCCTATTATAATAACACTCGGCACAACCTGAAGTACACTTCCATCAATTTTCAAATATTGTCGTACTATAATCTAGTTCTTTTGTGTAGCCCTGTAAATGAACAGCGAATGATTTTTATACCGTATTCTACACGAAGCATATTTTTACGTATATAATATATATATATTCGTTTCATTTGATTTAGTGCAGTTTATAGACGTTAAACTCTACTTACCTGCAAATTTTCCCCATAGATGTAACGTATTTGAATTTTCTTGGGTGCCCCTGTACACGAACCATTTTCTCGATCTCAACGAAAAGTTTAGTGTAGCACCCCTATATCATACACATTTAGAATACCAATTTGGATTTTCTACTATAATTTGTTTTTGAGATATACTGATAACAGACAGACACACACACAGACCAACCGCTAAAAACACGATTTTCATATTCAGGTGACCTCAAAACGTCTAAATATAACAAAAACTCACTTTCGAAAATTTGGCCCAAAAACAATACTTTCTCTACCTTATGGGTAAGAGAAAGTAAAACAGTAATAAATCAGAGGGTTTAAGTACTATCTCTTCGACAAATAAATTAGCGACGATTTTGATGAATTTCCGTTGAAGTTAATTTTCATAAATAACATAAATTAAATTTCATTACTTAATTCCAATATTTTGATTAAAAAAAGAAAAGTTAAATTTTAAATAGTTGTTTTTTTCCTTGCTAGCATTTCTAACACAAAAATTATGCTTCTTGAAAGCAGAGTTTTATAAATTAACTAGCAGGCTTTGCCCGCTTCGCTGGTCATTATATTGAAATGAAGTCTCAAAATACCATATCAATAATAATAATAATTATTATTATTATTGAAATCAGCCAGAATCTAAGTTAAAGTTCTCGATACCTTCGATAGCGGTTTTTCTACTCGCCACACTTCACAAAATCCCTTTATAGTGCATATTGCATACATATACCTAACCCACATATTTTAAAAATCAGGATTCTAAGATTATTTGAAGCAAAGTTATGTTTTAAAACGTGTTTTTTAGCCCCAGCCCGCTCTTAAAGGAAAGGAGGGGAGATTTTGCAAAACATCTTTATATTATGAGTTAGATACATATAACTGACCCACACATCGAAAATCTCCTTCATAAGATAATTTACTACCGAGTAATTTACTACACATGAATACATGTCCCCCCCCCCGCCCCCTAAGGGGAGGTAGGGTGGAGTTTCACAAAATCACTTTGTAGTGTGTGTTGAATACGCATAAGCAGTCCACGCATCAAAAATTGCCATTCTAAGATAGTTTGGAACAGAGTTACGCATGGAAACATGTTTTTAATCCCCCCCCAACAATCAAGGGGGTGAGAGCACGGAATTCCAAATAATCCCTTTGTAGTTTGTGTTGAGTGCGCATAACCAACCAACCTATCAAACAATCACTTTCCTGAGATAATTTGGAGCAGAGTTACTCTTTAAAACGTGTTTTTGCCCCCCACCCCCACCCCGCCCTTAAAGGGAAGAAAAGGAAAATTTCACAAAAGCCCCTTATAGTGCGTATTGGGAACGCATAACCAGCCCGCACACAAAAAATCGTCTAAGATAGTTCGGAGGAGAGTTACGCATGAAAACATGATTTTGCCCAACCCCCACCCTCACCCCCAAGGGGGATAAGGTGGAATTTTAGAAAATCCCTTAGCAGTGTGTGTCTTGAGTACGCTTAACCAACCGACATATCAAAAAATCGCTATTCTGAGATAATTTGGAACAGAGTTACTCTTAAAAGCGTTTTTTGCCCCCCTTCCCGCCTTTGAAGCAGGGGAGGAATTTTCGTAGGATCCTTTTATAATGCGTGTTGGGAATGCATAAACAACTCACATGTAAAAATTAATCTTACTGAGATAATTTGAAGCGAAGTTATGCTTGAAAACATGCTTTTTGCACCCCCCATCACACCCCAGGGGGGGATAGGACGGAATTTTACAAAATCTCTATGGAGTATGTGTCTTGAGTACACATAACCAATTGACATATCAAAAAATCGCTATCCTGAGATAATTTGGAGCACAGTTACTCTTATAAGCATGTTTTTGCCTCCCCCTGCCTTTAAAGGAGGGGGAGGGTGAAATTTTGTAAAATCCCTTTACTGTTCGTGTTGGGAAAGAATAAACAACCCACATATACAAATTAATCTTGCTGAGATAATTTGAAGCAAATTTATACTTGGAAAAGGGTTTATATTGCCCCTACCACCAAGGGAAAAAGGGGGGACTTTCGCAAAACCCCATTACAATGGGTTTTTGGGTCAAATTTTCGAAATTGAGATTTCGTTATATTTGCACGTTTTGAGGTCCCTTGAATCCAAAAATCATGTTTAGCGGTTGATCTCTCTCTTTCTCTCTCTCTCTCTGTGTGTGTGTGTGTGTGTCTGTTATCAGCATATCTCAAAAATAAAATATAGCAGAAAGTCCAAACTAAATGTGCACGATATAGCGATGCTGCACTAAACTTTTCGATGAGATCAAGCAAATGTTTCGTGTACAGGGACACCCAAGAGAATTCAAATACATTACGTCTACAGGGAAAATTGCAGGTAAGTAAAGTTTAACACCTATGGACTGCACTAAACCAAATGAAACGAATATATATATATTACGTACTTAAATCATGTTTCATGCAGAATATGGTATAGAAATCATTCATTGTTCGTTTACTGAGCTACACAAAAGAACTAGATTATAGTGCGATAATACTTGAAAATTGATGGGAGTGTACTTCAGGTTGTGCCGTGTGTTACTAAAATAGGATTACATCTATGTGCACCATGTGATGTGTACATAACTTTTAGATGATATATAGGGCTGCCATAACATTCTTTTTTATTGTTAGTGGAAGTTCTTTACTGTAATATTTTACCATGTCCAGGAAAGCTGCTCAGGAATTGAAATAAATTCTTCATAGTCATATGGTAAATAAAACATTTTTTTAAAAGCTAAAATTTCATCTCTTGTTTTCTTGTATATTTAGACATTAACGTTTGATCTTTGTCTGTGTCTGTAAGAGTAAATTAAAAACAAATAATTTTAGACGATCCAAACGTTGTATTTTGAAGTTAATTTGTCTGTTAGTAGAAAAGTTTGATCAATATTGATAAGTTTCGAGGAATGTTGTTGCGAAAGTTGTCTGAATAATTTTAAATGACCTTTTGAATTTAATAACAGATTTAAATTATATACAAATGCAAATAACGTAATGAAACGGGAGGTTTGAGGGGGCTCCCCACACAGAATTTCTTGTCAAATAAAGCTGTTCTGAAGCCTAATTTGAATTGTTTTAACATAGTTTTGCAAAATAGTATTCGTTACCTTGCCCTTTAATCCGCAATCTGTATTTATTTATAGTATTAAACTTCAGGGTAAGAAAAAGTCGTGTGAGTGACACACCAGATTATTTTGCTACCTTTAAGACGAAAGAAAATCCACAACTTTCGAAAACTTCGTTGCTATTCGGGTCAACATTTAGGTGATAGTAAAATTTATCATATTTTAGAAAAACCATCCATCATCTTTATGGTTGATGGCTGTTTTGCGTTTAATGTATCAGTAACCAAAGCCATTCAGTCTGCCAATATTTTAATTTATTCCGGAGTCATTTTAGCCCCGCCTCTAATTCGTGACACTTATTTTTCAAGAATAATTTTTTCTTATTTTATTATTGAAGAAGATTTTTCTATAAATAAAGTGGTGCGGAATAAAGGCGGGGCTAAAAGTACTCCGGAATAAATTAAAATATAGTGTACTAAATTATTAAAGATTTTGGTATGTTGATGTTGATTAATAATTATTATAGTAATATAACGCCTTTTAACCTGGATTATATCCCATCTACATTAAGTTATGTGGAAGCAGCATGAATTCATTGACGGGTTGAAACATACTAAAATATATATTTTTGATATATACATATTTTTTCTTCTCATTGTTAATCTAAATTACACAGATCTACATCAAAAATGCTGATTTGATAATTAAAACTACTGAAAAGGACAGTTTATCTCTTATATACACTTTAATGCCTCATAAAAATCCTTTCATTATGCACAAAAATATTTCGGCTACATTCATAGCCATCATCAGTGCACAGGTAGTTTCTATTTTCTTTCCTGGAGAGAGAGAAAATGCCGGCGAGGAAAGTAGACAGAAACCACATGTGCACTGATGATTGCTACGAATATAGCCGAAATATATTTGCACATTAAGAAAGGATTTTTATAAGGTATTAAAGTTCATTAATATATACATACAAAACTGCCAATCAGATCCAGAGGATTTCTGGTACCGCCCCTTTTCCCACACCAGTCTTTTTATTTTTATTTTTTGAGTATTTTTATTCCTCATTCATCGTAAAAACATTTGGAGAGAAGTACACTCCTTCTCATAATTATAAGGACATCCGTTTTTGTATATTAACTAAACACTGAACACCATTATTTAAACAAATATATTTTTTATTAATTTGAATTTCATTAATAGACTATATTTAAAAAGTTTTATCATTTTTCTATCTCAAAAAACTTCAAATACGGCGAAAAAGATAATTTTTCAGGTGTTCACAATTATAAGGACAGCTCGAATCTTAAAAATTTTTTTTCAGTTATTCTTTAAATTAATATTTTATTGGGCAGGTATGGAACACGGGCGCAGTATTCATACCACTATCAATGTAAGAAAAATTTCTACTTCTTAAATCAACGATATTATAGGTAGTAAAATTTCTTAAACAGATTCCGGTATGAATTCTGCGCCCGTGTTCCATCCCTGATTGGGTCTCTTTTTAGGGTGAAAGAGTCAGACTTTCTCTCTGGTATATTTATATATACATTTTTTTTTTAATATTCAGTTTCGAAATGTATTCTGAATACATTTAAACTATTTAAAATTGCTTTTCACTTGCATGCACTTTTCTAATATGATAAGTTATAGGTTTTTCAACTTTTAGGCCACGGGAAAGGCAATAATACAGAAGTTTCTTTCTTCAAACTATTTCCTATCGCTCTAGAAGAAGAGCAAAAATGTAAGTCTTGTTGAAAAAAATATTACTACCCCCCAAAAATCTAACAAAAATCTGAGAATTCCAAGTTTAAAATTTGCGGATATTATCTTGATGTTCATTATAATAGAAAAAATTACTAAATTCATTTTGCCTTCAGTAGAAACAGCTCCCCAGAGCACCATAGATCCACCTTTAAAATGCCCGATTCATATCTGCCTTTAAAAAATCTGCTCTGTCTTTCGCTCTCTTCAGTTCGTGCCAGTAACTCTTAAAACCATTTGATCAATCAAGAATAAAATATTTTTCATCCAGAAAATGTAACATTTTACCATTTAACATTGTCTTTATTCAACATTAGCACAGACGTCCTTTCCCCCATTAAATGCTTATTGATTATTACATGTTTTTTATTTATTTTAACATATTATTAATTATTTTAAACATGCATAAATGTGGACCCATACCTTTCGTTAAAAATTACGAGCAAATTAAGCAGCAGTCATTATGAGTAAAACAGTAAGAGGAATTATGAGTCTTCGATCTCTGTAAAGCAACTATGATTTTGCATCAGATCTCTCTCCTACCGAACCAGCAGTTCAACATTTGATCACATTTCCTGCAGCAATTTTAGATCGAATTTCATTAGAAATTCGGCGGATTGAAATTATCCTTCCACTTAAAAAACACATTTATCATACTTCACTAGATGAATGTTCTTTTTTTCGAGGAATTATCAATAATGTCCGTCCAAGAAAAATTGAAGGCTTATATATGAATTAATCTAGCCCAGTAGTTCACGAATTCGCATGTCAACTGTAACTTATCCGCTAGTAAGTTAAATAAAACAAAAAAATCTTGATTGTCCCTATAAATATGAAGATCTAAAAACGTGGATAAAAAAATGTTTTGCATATTTTTTTATTAATTTTGTTTCATATTAAAAAAATTATAGCAGTTTTGGTTTTTAGAAAACTAGATATATTAAGTGCACTTTATAAGTATAATCTTATTCACAATTATTTTTACATTAGTTATTTCAAAATGTATAATGTCCTTATAAATATGAGAAGGGGTGTACTCTAAAAATTAAGTGGAGTAGAAAAAGGGGGCGGTACTAACAATCCTTCGGATTATGCGTCCAGCTTTGTATATATAAAAATGATTTAATAATTTTGGCTTATATTTTTATCTTTTGGCGTGCTGAAACCGGAAATGAATCCAGTTTTTCTTTATCACGGATAGATTTTTATCAATATATGGTGACTACCGACGACACAATCTCTACAGTGACTCTTATGTCAATATAAATACATGGTAACTTTTATATTATGTTTACATACTATATGTTTACGTACTGTATTACCATATAATTAATTTTATTGGTAGAAGAGTCACGGAAGTAATTGTGTAGCTAGACACGTTGTAGTGATAAAAATATATGTATGTGAAAGGGAAAAACTGGTTTCATTTTTGATTTCAGCAACGCAAAAAAGCATATGCATACCTACCAACCATCTCATTTTTATTTTATTTTTATTTATTTATTTTTTCACGCCAGTCATTTTTTTTTTTTTTAAGGTAATTTTATTCTATTTAATCGCAACAACATTTGGAGAGAATTACTCTAAAATTAAATCTCCAAAAAGGGGCGTTGACAATTTTACGCCTTTTAAAGATATGGTTGGCAGGTATTAGCTAAAATTATCAATCAAATTTGGGAACATTATTTTTGTATTATTATTAATTTTGGAAAGAAACAGTTATTTTTGTCTTTCCTTAATAAATAAATCAGAGTAATGTGATTTATCAAAGAATAAAAAACTATTTTCTTACTGTGTATTTTGCAGATACTGTTATTATATATGGGTAAATTGCTTTATTCTCTTACTATTACTAATTGTTATTATTTGAGAACGTTCATTTCGGAAAATATTTTACTTTGTAAATGATTAAACAGATAACAAATAAAGGTTTCAGGAAATTTCAGAGAGTAATCATAAGGAGCCAAGGAATTTATTATTATTATTATACTTTTATGCGGTATACAATATATTTAGTTGAAAAAGTAGGTGTATGCGCAGATTTGCCAAGATTTTAATTTATTCTGTAGCATTTTCAGCCCCGCCTTTATTTCATACCACTTTTTCTTAAACGTACTTTTTTCTTATTTTATCTTACATATGAATTGTAAAAAATTATTCTATGAATAAACTGGTGCAAAATAACGGCGGGGCTAAATCTGCTCCTGAATTCATTGATATGTTGGCAACTATGTATAAGGGAAAAGAAAATATGTTTTATCTACCAGAACAAGCAAATTACGCATTACTTAAAAACGAAAGCCTATTGCATCATAAAATAGATATTTTTTTTTTTATATTGCAACCAAAATACCTTCAGGGAAAATGTTTTTATGTTTTTACATTTTAGTAATAATTATATTGTTTATATTATGATGTCCAAAAGGATGATAGCTTAAAGCATATCTCCTTATATTACGATAAAATAGCAGTCTCAATTTGTATGAGCTTCTTAGATATATTGATTTTCTGAATAATACAAAATTTCTTTAATGATATTACTATTATATGTATATTCATTATTTTCATGTTGACATTCAAAAATTTCTGTGGTCTGCGTGCACCGCGATTGCAATTGCAAAGATCATCCGGTTGACTTGAAAATTAGTACACATAGCCATAAAGCACAGAGAATTAGCTGTATATTTTTGAGACAGTATTCTTCTTGTAGTTCGTTGCACAAGAACACAAAAAGAGTTTTCTTATTATTACGCCTTATCCTTATGGACTGGACAGAATACAGAATTTGTATGTATCGCGATAGCGGCCGCAAAAATCACTCGAATGACTTGCAAATTGGTATACATGTTCAGGCGGCTTTTATCTAAACCGTACTGGAATTCAAGCATGGGGGAAATCCAGCTAATTATATTGATTCACTCTGCTGAGAGGGAGTGACTTTCGGCGTTAATGAACAGTGAACATTCGTTTTTGTTTATTCAAACGCCTATTACTTTCTTCATTTTAATTCACGATAAACATGGTTTTGCTTGATTATATTCGCATAAATATTATAATTTAAAATTTGCCTTTAAATTTTAAATATGATATTGTGGAGAACAGTGCTTTTATATTCCATGCATTTATTTTTTTGTGTACTGTACCATTAAAAAAGTGTAAATATGGCACAATATTTATTTGCAAATTCTCTCATACTGCAATGTCAAAATTCATCTGAAATAAAATAAAAAAGGTCATTTTTTTAGGTAATGTCAAATAGTGAAATGTATTGAGCAACTATCAAAGTTTAAATTTATTTCATAATAGCTTTTTTTTTTTTTTTTTTTTGACTTTTCGAACATACATATGTAAGAAAAGTCCTGTAATCATGACAAAAATTCAACTTTGAGATTTTGATGTATCTATACGTTTTGAGGTCTCCTGAGTTTATTTTTGTAATTTTTAGGCGAGTGAACACGCTAGTGCTTAAACGCTTTGATCGATTGAGCTGAAAGTTGGCATGTATATTAAAAATTGTCATCGCAGGAGCTGTATATATTTTGGTGAATCTAACACTTATAATTTTTTTACAGGGACATGAAGAAAATTTCTTTATCATTAGAGCCTATGGACTCAAATTATTTAAAATGCGATAACATTTAAACGTCTTATTTGATTGAACTTAAAGTTGTTTTGAATGGTATAGACCACCGTCGCACGAACTGTAAATATTTCAGAATCTAATAAATATAGTTTTTTTTACAGGGGCACAAGGAAAATCCTTTGTTATTATGGCCTATGGATTCAAATTATTTAAAGTGTAGTAGATCTAAACGCCCTATCCAATTGAAAGTCGATAGGTAAGTGTAAGTCACCATCGTATGATTTCTATACATTTTGATGAGTGCAGAACTTATAGTTGTTTTATAGGGACACAAAAAGAAAATTCTTCATCATTATGACTAAAAGACTCAAAATGTTTTTGAAGTGTGGCATCTAAACTCTGCATTCGATTAAGATTTAAATTGGTAAGCATGTTGAAGGCTATTATCGCTCGAACTGTACAATAGTGCAAGACTTATAGATTTTTGACCGGTATACAAAGTAGAATTTTTATACATTGCGGTCTATGGGTTCAAGTTATTTTAAGTTCGCTATAGTAATTTTAAATTGTTTGAAACTCAAACGATCCATTAAACGACATATATCTTGTTGGGGGGGGGGGGGGGTTCAAAAGACCTATTATGATTTTCCCTTTTGTCTTTTTTACGACTTCTTTTATTTAAATTAATGCAAACAACCGTTCATCGTGAAATATTCGAAAAGTCAAGTGGAGTCACTCCAGATTTTTTTCTGATATGTTTAAAAGTTATATCAAATTTGTATGTTTACATACAGTGAAATTTTCGTTTGCACCTTAGAAATTATTAAAAAGTGGAATAATTGCTAACTTGTAACATTATTTTAAGTTTTACTTTGAAGGTACTGTAAATAAATATTTTCTTTAAATATGGAAGACATAAAAAATTAATGCAGTTATGAAGACTGAATTATAAAAGAGTAACGCCGCTTTTAAATTTTGAAAATTGGGAAAAATTGAAGCGTTTACTCTATTTCATCAAATAGATAAAGAAAAATAAT